>JAZGTK010000836.1:0-50807 GCA_036877625.1 Ambastaia sidthimunki
TGACATTCCTTTATATGTATTTTTAGTCTTTTAAAGATGGAAGTGATAAGAAAACAATGTTTAAGTGAGTAAATTGTCAGAATTTCAATGTCTGTTGTTCAAGTTAATGCAATATACCAACACACCTGTGACAGCACAGTAGAATTTTATGTTAATGCGTCAAATTGCAACGTTGCTCGGCAACTGTAAACAAGCTCCAGTTTTGCCGCGTCCACGCCAGATGCGTGCAGCATGACATGTCAAAACTAAATCAACACTGCCGTTGCAATCAATGCATCTGTATAAAATCGCCCATCTGTGACACGGTTCGTAGAGTAGGCTGTAGTTTTCTGCTTTGTATGAGATTTTTTAAAACTGCCCTACGAATAGACCTCTGTATATACAATACAATTCAACCATTTGACACATATTTACAATCATGTAATCACGGGCACTTACCGGGCGGCTCTGAGGCTGTGCGTTCATTGGCTGGGTTGGCGGAGAGTAGACCAGAGGGGTCGTGCCGGCATTCTGTCCGGGTGTGTACGGCGACTGCGAAGTCACGGGGTCCCCGAGAGGTAGAGGAGGAAAACCCACGGGCAGAGAGGAAGGAAGAACAGTTAGGAAAGGGTATGAGTTTTTTCCTCCCTGTGAAAAACCCTGTGTGTGCTGCTGGAGTGTGGGTGACAGAGTGAGCGCGTCCACTCCCTGCCGCTGAAAACACTGCGGTCTGCTGACACTGACAAATCTGCCATCTCCTCAATGCTGCCTTCAAGGCAGAGAGAGTGAGAGAGAAACAGAGGCGTAGTCCTGGGCATACGTGAGTGGGCGCAGACGGAGCGTCTGCGTGCAGCCGGGTTGTGCTATACAGAACTAGAGTACAGCAGAACTGAGCAGACTTTATTGGCCGATACTAATAATTTGTTATTGTCGATTGCCAGATTTTACCGGGGCTATACCAGAATGAATCGCTGATGTTTACATGATATCATTTTTAAAACAGCAAATGAAATTAAAAATTCTTTTTAAATGATATAAACAACAACTATACATTTTACATACACAATATACAAATTTACAAAATACAAACTTAAAAATTGTAATATGTGCCTAATCATGCTCTCAACTCTCATCTATTGCAGTAAATTATAAATAAATACATCAACAAACCATCTATTATTAATTGTTTTTCAATTTCAATTAATAATTCACTGTATAAAGACTACATGTAATGACAGCTTCTCTCTGTCAATGTTGTTATCACACATCACAAAAAATCCACAGGAGGGGTCAGTGATTGTCTGACTATTGTCCAATGAACCAGCACCTCCCATGTAGAGAAAACCTAACAGCATCCAGTCTGTTGATGCTGGTTAAATGGCAAAGCAATAAACTGGTTGACCTTGAATTAGTTAATTGAAGTTACCAACCCAAATCTCTATTCAAACCTGACACCCATGAACCACACCAGCTCTGTAACTCTCACTGCATGAACAGGGAGGTGTTTTGGTAGAGGAGAGGGTAGATGGGTAATTAAGGGTTAGTCTCTGGAGCACGCTCAGTGCAGATGCTATTAATAGCTGCTCTCGCTGGCAGGTTGCGTGTGCTGGCAGTGCGGTGCAGGCATGGAGTGGGAATGCGAGCGCTGGTCTCAGACAGATAACAAGCTTGGGAACAGCTGAGTCACCCTGATGGCGTGTGTGTGTGTTTGTTTGCGTGATCGGGCATGCGTTCGGCGGACTGCACACACCCACATACACTGGTAATGAGAGTAGTTTAACCATGACACACTGGTTTAAACTTCCCCGCAGGTTCATTATGATAGAGTAGATCCGGCATACCCAGATATGCAGGGTCTCCACCAAATATGAGCAATACATGAACAGACAATACATATCACAGTAGAGAGAGGAGTCTGATGAACTGGTAAGACTTTGTCAATCATACTGTGATGACTAATTAGAGATGAAACCGGCTAGAAACCGCACCGCTTTCGTTTTGACAACCAGCACAGCAGGTTCCCAGAGATTATGCAAACTTACAAGCCTATCAGCTCACGTGTCAAACAGATTTTCTCTGGTTGGAAAAAACAGACCGAATCCCTCTTAACTCAAGGAAACACATTAGGTTTTACCTGCTGCTTATAAAATCAGTGTTCTGAAAAATGTAAAATAATTTGCCAAAGAAATCAATGACTTTTTTGTTAAATGGGCTATAATACATTATCTGAAATGTCTCCTGGCTGACCTCTAAAACCCTTTATCTGCATGCAATGAGAGGACAGCCACTCATAACTGTGGTGTCAGTGAGAAACTAGACATTAAAAGGTAGGGTAATTTCGAAATTTCAGAGAGGCTAGCTGTAGGAAGATAGCTTTGAAAACATAAGATCATGACCTCAAATCAAAGCATTCTCCAAAGCCACGCCTCCTCCAAAACACATGAATGCATACATAGTATGAAAGGCAACAGGACAACCTATCACTGCATTCAGACCGAATGCAATGATTGGATGAACATTTCATAGTACTGTGCTTTCCACAGAAGATATATTTGCATAAATACTTTACTTAGAGGTTGTTTTTATGATCTGAAGAGACTTTTATTTAGCATTCAATCAATATTACAAATATATGTATATATATCTCCCAGTCTTAGCAGGCACACAATTACACATAAACATAAAGACTCAGAAAGGCAGTTGCGTGAGCAAACTTACCCCTCCTCCTGCCTCCCAGCCTTTAGGGGGACCATACAGATGCGCAGTGGACACTGTTGAAACTGATACCTGAGAGAGTCCAGGGGAGGAGGCGTGACCTGGCGGTGTGGCCGCTAAGTTAGGGTGTCCCTTGTTAATTTCATGTGCTGTGTATGGAGGACCAGGGGGTCTTTGTACCTGAGAAAACAGAGCAAACTGTTAATACTGGTAAGTCAGTCAAATTTAAAAAAGGGAGCTTTATTTATGACCACTGTAGACTCAGTCACTTACAGCATTCTCTGCTTATACACAGACAGAAAACCAGCCCCAGTGTGAAATGCTCCAGTGAAAACCAATTACAGCAGCACTGGTTAGAGTTTTGTCGCTCATATGGCTGTATAAGTGCATGGCATCCTAGTCTGTTCTCCCTGGATTTTGATATTCGCTGCTGTAATTATAAATTGCAAACGCGGGCCAGGAACTGATAATGAGATTAACTTGGTGGTTGCACCAGGAGAGACTGCAGCCTGTGCAACTCCATAACTCATTAAAAAAAACAAGAAACCTGCAGTCCTGCCTTCCTTCTTGCAGATCAAACACACAAGGGCTTCAAACAAAGAATGGATGATTCCACCAGGAGCGACGGCTTTTCCACAAACATCTGCATCCTGGACCTGCTTGTCTTGAAGAAGCTCACACTAAAACAAACATCTCTAACTTGGTTGTACACCACGTGTACTCGATGACAGCTAAACTGTACACTGGTGATTTCAATAATTCAATATTGCCTCTGCCCTTGTGCTCTTGTTTAACCAAAATCCACACTTTCCCAGCCAGCATCAGCAGGTGGAGACTGACCCACTTATCTGCAGGGATTAGGCAGCTTATCCTGCAACCTGGGCTTTTCCAGGGTGGGGTGCTGTGCTTGAGATCACAGATGTAGCCCTACGGCTCCCAAATGGTGGAGGGTGGGTGTATGACCCAACACAGGAAACAGGAAAAGGAGAGAGAGCAGTTCAAGCACCCCACCCCGGCATTTCCCTCACCACTGTCCAAACATCATCAGCCTTGTTCTCTCAACCTCACATCACTACAGCCTCTCTTACCGGGCCATTCATCATTCATCTATGAATCAGAACATCTGAATGGGTTTATTTAAATGTAACCTTGATTATTCAGCACCTGAAACATCTAACAGCATCTCTGCATAACATCATAACTACTGTTTAAACGGCATCTCATATCTGAAACTGTATCTCTCGAACCTGGAAGCGCAATGTGTTCCTGTAGCTCAACTGGTACAGCACTGTGTTAACAGCGCAAACGGTTATGGGTTCGATTCCCAGGAAACACATGCATTGATCGTGTGTATAGCTTAAATGCACTGTAAGTCGCTTTGGATAAAAGCGTCTGCCAAATGCATAAATGTAAATTTGGCATTCAACACTTATAAATTAACCCACACTAAAGATTTTGGTGCAGGTCTAAGACTATTTGACTTTAGTTTAGTTTGCTTGGTTGGTGTGAAAAAGTTCTCTAAATTTGTACACTTGGATATATTAGGTATAGATGTTATCAGTATGTTTATTCTGTGGGTTTCAACCCCTAGCCCTGACACTGCTGGCATTAGAAAGCAGAAGCAGGACACAAATCTAAGCTGACTGATGACAAGTTTGTGTCTATGTGTGACTGTCCGCGAGAAAAGGGAGAGTTCAACTCACACTGTAGACAGCAGTAACGGGCTGTGTGGAGAAGATTCGCTCCTCCAGAGGAGGGGGCACTCTTGGAATCCTAGGGGGGATATTAAGGAAAACTCTGGGGCAGAAAATACTTAAGGCCAAACACATCAACAAGGTGGGAAAACATACAATGCATAAAGGAATCATTTAAGCACAGTGACACCTGAATGTAAAGACACAGTAAAATCAAAGATCATATACACATGCAAAATTACACATTTTCTACTTTTGCTTTTGCTTTTTACTAACCAGCTGTATTTCTTAAAAGGGGCAGTTTAACAAAAAATAGCATTTGTTTGTCATAATTTACTCATTCTCATGTTGTTCCAAACTCATAAAACCTGATGGAATACGACATCCTCCATTCACTGTATGGTAAAAACAGCAACCTCAACGTTCTTCAAAACTTTTCTTTGTGTTTTATGGATGAACTTCCATTACACAGGTTTGAAATTACATGAGGGTGAGTAAATGATTAAAGAATTTTTATTGTCAGGTGTGACACCTCAACAAACCATCTTAGTTTTTCTTGCATGTGTTTTTAAACAGTAGGAAACATTGTCAAGGCTTTGGCTGTGTGAAAAATGCAAACCTTTTTTCCACTCCTACTCATTTTCCAGTGTTTCCTTCTTCCTTATTAGCTAGCATGGGGTTAGAGGCAGTCTGGCACACAGAGCGCTTCAGTGGGGTTATCCAAACGGCTGTGTGGTGTGAACTGGAATTCACATTGTTGTCAAGACATGCCTGCTCCCATCAGCATGAGCAGAACAACTTCCAGGACTACGCAGAACATAATACAAAAGTTATATAACTAAACTAAATTTCTCTCAAAAAATAAATAAAAGGTATACAAGCTTGGTAGTTGTTTTTTTCTTATTTCTTTCTTGACAACATTTTCACTGGCTTTAACACAAAAATAATTTATTTAAAAAATATATTGTTTAATCATGACGTCACCCATCATCACATTGGTGACATATTTACATCAGTGGGATCTGCAAAACATCTCAGAAAACCAAATATTTATATTTGCAGATTATTTAAACACAAGACCGAAGGTATTGACAAATACAATTTCGTCAACTAAGCTAAAACTCTCTCAATGGCCTTGGGCCCTCCTTATTGTTGAGAACTGGTATATATTTGTGAGCCTAAGTTCATTGTAGAGACCTTTGGTGCTATGATATACTTCGGTTTACGATGCTTTTGAGAAACACAGCCCTGTATTACAAGACAAATGAAAGGGTGCAGCCAAAACGGTCATATACAAGTCACTGAATGTGTATTAGCATGATGTGGGAGTGCAGGATGAAGATGGAGATGTATCTTCCATCTCCAGCCCAGCAGCAGAGCAGTACCGCCTCAGTTGTGCTGTACAAGCAGGCTATTGTTGAAAGGGAGGGGAAACCTTCCTCCCCTGCACCACAGGCACTGAGAATTCAAACAGCGAGAATGTTGAGTTTACTGTAACTGGGGTAATTCAACAGCTGTTAGTTACCCATTTAAACTTTCCCTTGGCACGCTGCCACAGAGCTTACACAATAATCTGGTGCTCCTAAACTACGTCATTCTTTTGCAGTCGCTGTTTAAACTGGTTTGAAGGCTGCGCATTATTTTTAGTGCTACAGTTTATTGTAAGTGTTTAAGCCACATGTCTGTAATGACACAGCAGAGTGACAACATCCATTGACCATTTTCTGCCCTTTCCACTTACGAACTTTCAAAACGATCCTTAATTGCTTTTAATACTCCAGAGCTATATGGAGCAACAGCCTGTTAATCAGTAGCTGAATTCTTATTTACAATATATCAGAGTTTATGTTTGCATTCAGCAAATCATTCTCAACTAGCCATTTGTAAATATTTGAATATACAAAAAGTTAGACTGGCATGCACTGGATTTGTTACGAGATCGCAGTAAAAGTTTATAATGTCAAATGTCAAACTTTATATGACTATAATGTAAAAATTAAATGTATGAAGTCATTTATATAACAGATTGGTTCATGCAAAATGAGCTGTAGAACTGAAACAGAAAGCACTAACTGTATGTTAATATGAACGTCTTCGGGGAATCCCCCACCCTTATATAAAATAAAACAGTCAGGGTACGTTTACAACAGACTATGACTGATTGAATTCTGTGTTGTTAGCTTTGATATTTTCACTAAATCGCCTTTTTTAAATCTTCCATCGCTTTGATCTCTGCGTTTAACCCCACACCCCTGGAAAACAGCCGACTGGTTCTCCAACAGCTTCCCAGTACTGACATATAAGCCCCACTGCAGTAACGCCGGTGGCTCAGGAAACATGTACAAGAACATGGGCAGTTACAGAGGGGCGTTACCATATAACCCCTTATAAAATATAAAGACACTGTGTACGCAAACACAGTTAACGTTTCTACATCAATAGAAACGTTAATGTTTGTTTCACGCTTCCTTGCTGTAAGAAACAGATACAACCGGTATACGTGTATCGCATGACTTCTGACATTCACGTAGCTCACTCAAACATTCAGCTAGATCGGAAACACATCTGACATTCAAGTAAAGACACTGTTATACTAATCGCCAATAGACCCTTCTGAGATATTTTGTCTTGTTTTTTTTAAAGAAAGCAAGCATATTTAAAGACATCAGCGCAGAGACGTAACAAGAAGCTAAATGCTTTAGCAGCGCCACACTGGCCCGGCTTGATCAACCCAAGCCGCCCGGTAAACACCGGCTTTTGACAGCTACTTAAAATACTGTTACTACGCTGCGATCACAATGTTTATAAAAAAGAAACACGCCTGAAACCCAAACTTATGCCTAAATACAAACAAATAAATCATGTATCTATAACTAATGACAAACATACATCTTTGTTGTGCTGACACTTAGCCGGCATAGTAAAACACACGGTTTCATAACCCAGTGACCTGCCAACCTCGACAGCAGTTTCGGGCAGCATATTTGCCTCAAATCGAGGAACTTATGTTCAGAAATGCTGTATAAGTAGACAGCTCAGCTGGGTTTTAAAACAGCCACATATACATATCTGCTATGGTAGAAGATGCTTTAAGAAAAGGATACGGTGTCTGCGGTACCGGCGGAGGCTGCTGAGCGACCGGCGGCCCCGGTACTGGTGTCAGGGGGGCCCGCAGCTGGCTCGAGGGTGACGGACCGGTTCCAGGTCCAGCGGCGGCGGCGGCTGGTTTCGGCACCGCTTTCGGCGGCAAACTCATCGCAAATAAAAAGAGACGCGCAAACTTCTATGTATGTACAATAATAAATAAGCTAGCGACTAGTCAACGTACGTAAAAAATATTGCTGGCGAGTTACGTGAAGACCGGGCCTTGTAGGAGCAGGTTGCCGGTGTCTGAGCGAATAGAAAAGCTTGAGCTAACAGGCTAGCTAGCTTATTGATAGAATAGCAGGCTAAAGTTAGCCGGCTAGCGCTTATTGTGGTTTATCTTCATTGCTGAAGGTTGGGGGCTGTTCCCCCTCCCCGGTCGGGGTTTCCGAGGACCTAATCCTCCTCTTCTTGCCAGGGCGATCTTGACAGGTGTGCCCCTTTGGAAAATGAATAACACTTTGTTTACAACTGCTCTTTGACGAGACTATCTTCACTGAGTATGATGATTCCGTTCAACATGGCGCTGTGGCCACCTCCAGCAGTCCTACAGGACCGATCGTTCGTTTAACCTCGGGTGTTTCCGTGAAACTTCGGTTCGTGGAATTTTTAATGAGCGTATACGAAAGCACGAATGCAGTGTCCGGATCTCATAACCTACTTGGATGTCAGCCAATAAGATAATTACAAACAATAGAAAACATTTTAGCAGAAACCTTTTAGTTTAAATCTGCTTTTAAATCTCGTCGCTTCTTACCTGACATACTTAAATGTGCAAACGTCTTACCGTTTGTGAATTGGCTTGAAGCCGGTTTGTGATGTTACAGTGACATCTTGCGTCCACAGCTAAACTCGCAGTTTAGCGCACTAAGAAATTTTAGACATTGACAGATACAATTTTAATGAGCTATTTTTGATCCAAGCGAATTTTGTAAATCGTTGACAAATCGAATGAATCGGATGAAATATATTAACCTATTAATTATAACTGGTAAAACAGTTTATTGGTTGGAAGAAACATCACTAAAGGTCGGATTACGGGACAGGTAGGATGGATAAAGGGTAACATTGACGTCATCTTTGAACTGTTTATTTTCTCTCACCCTGAATGTGCTGTAACATTGTGTCCTTTGTTATCCAGGTTAATAAACTGTAAGATGAGTACATTTTTATTTTATTGTTTGTAATTGTTTTATTTGGTATGCAATTTATTCAATGTATTGTCTTTTTTATCTAGACTCTGAGTTTGTGATGAAGCTTATGATAATAATAATAATAATAATAATAGCAATACTACACAGTACACACATCCTCAATAGTTCAAATATTTTGATGTGTGTGCAGTTAAAGTGTTTTTGTCTAAAATGAACTATGTACTTTGCTACAAGTATTAACATTTATTTATTTTATTTTATTTACATTAGGTTACAATAGCAAACGTCAGGTAGACATCTAACAGGTAGACATAGATCCTGAAAGTAACAAATTAATGGTACCACTTTTTAATAAAAAATACCTCTGTCAAACTGTTAATGCTGTTCTCCTATTATACATATCAGCAATGCGTAACATGTAAGGATACATATTTACACTGTAAATAAAACATTATAAAACAGAAGAATCTTGTTTTATAAAGAATACATACTGTAAATATACTGGTAATAAAGGGATATTTAAACGTATGTACATTTATTTAAAAAAAGACAATTTTATTTATATTCATCAACAAAAAGCAAAATTACATTTGTTTAAAAGCAATATATTAGTATTAGAAATATGACTGAAATTTAATTGAAACTATGTAATATAGTAAGCTAAGCTTTAGAAGACAGCTAGAAGAAAGGCACACTCTTCATTAAGACATGTCAGTTTCTTTGTAAAGAAATACATATACTGTAAATGAATGAAGTCATGTCAGCTTCAGTGTAGATTATCATAGATATTACTCTGACTGGATATTACTCTGATTAAACAGAAGAAAAGATTTATATGCCAAGATATATATGTTTAATATATTAAAATGTATTTAAAAGACTAGTTCGCTGTCTACAGGTATCAGTTAAAGTTCCTCTTAATTTGACACTTTCAAACAGAGCCTCATTTTTCAAGTTCAATCAGGTGACTCTGAAAATATGAACGGATGATGATTTTTTTACCCACTAAAAATGGGTTTTCGAGGTATCCTTGCAACTTTATAAGTATTTAACCCTGGGACATCAAATCCTGGAGAGAGACCCTTTTTGTTGAAGCTGTAAAAGTTAAACAGCTGCCCGTCCTGGGATTCGAGAGACACAGAGGCAGCATTAACTTTCAGTTGACATGGGTACTCCTTCTCAAACACCACCCTAAACACCCTGTCCTCCAAATAGCTGAGCTTCAAAGTCCTGTAGTTCACTGGAACCATGCTGTCCACTTGTGGTCCGAACTGCTCCAGGCACAGCACCCCATCTATGTCTGCTTTGATCTCGTAGAACGTTATGTTGCCATAGGTAAAATAGCCCAAGTAGGGAACAGCGTCCGGAGGAGGGATGACAACACGACGTGCATCTCTGAAGGCACTTTCCATGGCTGGGATTAGGTAACTGTATGCCCTGGCGACAAGGTCCTCACCCTCAGGTTTGGTTCCAGCCATAAGGATGACCAAGCCCAACTTCAGGCGTGGAACTAGGGAGATGGTGGCTGAATAACCATCCAGATCTCCATCTTTGCGGACGATGTTGTAACCCAGTTGTTCATTCACCTCCCAAGGAGTTCCAGTTTGATTGGCAAAGTAACTGCGTTCACAGCGAAACAGAGGAGTCAACATGGTTTTGAGGGTGTCAGGCCGTAGAAGCTGCCGGTAGTAGGCACCCAGCAGCATCATCACCAGTTTGGCCATATCAGCAGGTGTGGAATACATTTGCCCTGATGGTCTATACCAGCCAAGGTCATAGAGGGGAGCAGGCAGCCCACTTGAGTACACACCTATTGCCATCTGGCTCTCAATCTCAGGCGTGATTTCAAAGCCGGTATCCTCCATCCCCAGCGGTTGCAGGATATTTTCAGTCACCCAGCTCTGATAATCTGTTCCTGCCACCTTCTCTGCCATCACGTGGGCCAGCAGGGAGAAGGCCAAGTTACTGTAGTGGCATCTGAAGACAGCAGATGACTAGAATTACTTTCTCCAGGCAGAATCCACAGGTGTGTGAATTGCATCTACTCAGATCTATTATTTATACCTGCTCTCATTCATTAAACATCCTTTCACTACAAATTTGAAGAAGGTGAAATATTATCATCCAGCTTACTTTGTTCCAGGGTCAGCCACAAGAACATCATCTTGTAATAAATCGACAGCCGTCTGAGTGGAACCTTTCCACAGTAATGTAGTCGACCTGAGACGCCTTGGCAAACCTGTAATTTAGTGTTAGTTTTAATAGTTTTTAATCCAAATATATATTTATATATATTTATCCATATATATTTATTTTGTATTGAGATATTTTAATATTCCATAATGTTCATTCTGAAAGGAAAAACAATAGGCAAGTAGTGCAAAAAATGTGGCTTTGTAGATTTCCTGTTTAACTTGGCTGCTATTGTGGGTGCTAAATTGGGCAGTACCACTATTTCTAGCACCTTACATAAACATCAGCTTGGTGTAAGCTGACTAAAGTTTGCAAAGGCAATTCTTTGTGGTGTAATCCTAGGCCAGATCTGAGGCAACCCCACACAGTCATTTCAGGTAACAGAGCTGATTAGAATGACCATAGAAACCCAGTTTTTAAAAAACAGTTTATCTAATTAAGGGTCTCACCTCACACTAGAGCTTTAATCATCAAAGACACTGAGGTGATATTCAGAAATATTCAGTAATACTGATCTAAAGAAAAAATATTAAGGTCAGGTAGATGTAATGTGGCTCTCACCTGACAGTTGACTGGCCATCCTTCTCAGAGTGACTGAGGAGGTTTGAACTTTGAGGTCTTTATCATTAGAGATGGACTTGAGGTCATGATCCCCTTTCTTCCCTGAAGGGTTCTTTATGGTGAAGTTCTTTACATACTTTTCCAAAGGGTCGTCCAGAGAATCCACCTTTCCATCCTCCCAAAGTTTATACAGCATCAGGGTAGGAAAGATTTTGGAAAGGCTTGCAATTCTGTGGTGGTATAACCAAATCCATCAAGAAACAAATGACCAAAAATCCTATTACTAATAATTTTGAATCATGTTTAATTATATTTAAATCATAAAATCATAACACAATTGAGTAATAACCAAATCATAAGTGCAAAGCCACTGTAACACACCTGTAAACTGTGTACTCATTTGGTGGAGGTGATGTGGGCTCACTTCCATTTCTATTGCCAAAGTTACCATTCCACAACACAGAATCATTAAATATTACAATGGCAGATATAGCTGGCAGTCTGGTGCCATCGATGCTGGTCCTCAAAAGCACATCCACCTGAAGTATAACATATTTTTATTAGTTATCATCAGACACTCTTATGAGTATCATTCCTTCAACAATTTTTATCCCAAGTAGCAAACAGTAATATATAAATAAATGCATCTTATCAGATAATGGATGATTTTCATTGTAATATTTAGGACATCTAACTATATTGTAAACTGCAGTCCTCCTGGATTTCCTAATCATGGTGTGATGTCACAGGTCTGACCTTTTCCAAAGCCTCCATAAGGACAGGAATCGGGTGCTCCAACGGCACGGGCTCAGGAAACCGTGGGCACATCCTCTCTTCTTTCACCTCTTCTGAAGCTGTTTTATCCACTGAGGTTAAAAGATCACATGTAGTATATGCAAACATACGTGGCACAAATTCACTCCACATACAAAATACAGAGGCATCATATATGAACTATTATATTGTGCAGCAGGAATCTAACAGAATTTAACATTCTAGAATCATGTATTCTACACAAAGTTCTTTTCCCCTCCCCCAACTGGTAATCAGGGTTTAAAGCACACAGTAATCTACAAGCCACTATGTCAAGCTTTGGGTAATCCATAGTCTACGCCTGTGAACGATTAATTAAGCGTAAGGAGATCGAAAGCCAAATGAAAGGATGTTCCCCGTGTTTTAAGTGCTGTCTAAGCACTTTTACCCATTAAGTAGAACCTACATTTCTATTTATAGGAGCAAAGTGCATGCTATCATGTAATTTAGAAAAGCATTAGCCATCCATTTATTGATGTTGAACCACTATTTCTGTATCATTTATTCAGTGTCCCTTTTAATGCATTTTTACCTGGTTTTGCTTTAGGAAGCCTGTATTGCCAAATGAAACAGCCCGTCATAACAAGGGACAGAAGCAGAAAGAAGACCATCCCTAACTTTGTCCACTTTACTTTCATTTTTTTGTCGTCTGTTGTTGTCTGCTTGGCAGGGAGGCTTGAATAGAGGGGACAGAGTTTCAAACATCTCTGCAACTCCATTATCACAGTCACATTAAACCTTTTGCCAGTCAATAACAATAAATGCATGAAGCTTCAATAAAAATGCATTATATTCTATATTAGATTATTCTAATTCTATATTTATGAGAATAATAATAACAGCGTTGTACTTGTCATTGATGTAATGGTAGTTTACTATAGGACATATTGTTAATAATAAGATGTCTTACCTCAAGCTGTACTCTTGTCAGAGATGCAAAATCATTCCATGCAGACGCTTGCTTTTATAATCACCAGAATGCAATTCCACAGAAGCTCATAGAATAGACATAACCAGTGCTTGCTTTAATGCTTAACCATGCTTTAATCTTAACAATAACCTTTTCACTAACTTCTCACCATCCCTCAGCCAACTGCCGGCCTGCACGTCATAATCTGAAGATCTCCTCCCACAGAGAGAATCCTCACTGCTGATCTTAACACATGCATCTCTCTGGTTACTTCTGTCCTTCACGTCTAATAAGTGAATAGATTGTTTAATAGGTTTGTTCAGAAGCGCATTCTGGTTGTGAAAATAAGTGTTAGGCCTATATCACGTTGCCATTTTCTTACAGTGTAAACATGGTTGATTTTAGACAATCAAGGATTTAACAGAATTTTTGTTTTTTGACTTTGGTTAAGTAAACTTAATGCAATAGTTTTGATCATATTGTATGTTGAAAACTGTTTGAAAATAAATAAAAAGTGACAGACCCCCCTGCGGTACCACTACACACCCATGGGAGGCCGCAAAGACCCTCAAACATTTCAGATTTTTCAGCGTCATTATACTGGCTGAGCACGTGAACTCAATCTCACGTTTTCTTTTGCAGTTATCACAAGAGGGCAGCAAAATCCACAGTATATTGTTTCTTACGTTGTCCCTAATTCCCCATCACGGGTCAAATCGCAAATGAAGAGCATGATTTAAACTCTAAAGAAATATCGGCAGATAAAAGATGAAAAACTATCATATACCGTTGTAAAATAGCCGCCTTGTTGATATACAAGTTTGGATGCCTGTTGTGTTGTTTACATGCCGGGGACCAGTTCAACAATGAATCGGGCATGAAATGGATATCAGTGCCGCAAAAGCAAGTTATTGACTGGTAGCCATTTGCTTGACTGAACTATTTATTTGATCTTGTCTTTCTAGTTTTGAAGCGCTCCAAAGAGATCTGTGCCCTTGGGATCCATGTCTAAACTGATAGCGAGATCAATACCACCAGCCTGTCTATACAAGCTGTGCCTGCTTAATGCTGCTTTTATATGGCCACACTCCCATATCTAATAACATAAACATATGTCAAACTCTTAATTATAACTGAATTATGACTGACTGAATTAATCAATCGTGTGTCACATGTAAATTTAATAAATATATTTCCTTTTTTTTGGGGTGTGGTGGAAAAGTTTATGAGATTCTGTTTAGCTGTTTTTGCATTGAAATTTATTGTTTAATTGGGAACTGAAGGTATTTAATTTGTATTTATTTCGCAGTCGTTTATATATTCCCACACCTCCGGGTGCTCTCAGCAGATGCTGTTTCAGAGCTTAACTCACAGAGGACCCTGTGTATGAATCAGACATTTGTGTATTTTTTTTCATAGTTTTTTCTTGGGCTTTTGGAGCCAATAGAACTTGTATATCAAAGCATGTGCAAAGCCCACTGCACCACAGCTCTGACTGACATATTAAATTACTCATTAAATATTAGCTACTGAAACAGGACTCCATCAGCTTTTGCTGACATTACCAGAAAACTCTGCTAAGTCCAGGACATAAAAAAAAACACAAACTTGAGTCACCTTCGTAAGCAAGGTCAATTTTTTCAATTTAGAGCAACAGGATTAAAAAGCCGACCCATATCACTGTGTGTTACCTTCAAAAGCCGCCAAAATGGCAGGACGGGTGTCACGTTTGTTTATACACTCACAGGAGGGAATATTTTGATGATCTGTGCTCTCAAGGGAGAGTTTAGAACAACAGCACTGACCCTCTTTGAGGGTCATTGACCCCTTTTTGAGCTTGTTTGATTTGGTATATTGGAAAGTTTCAGACTTTATGGTCACTCATAAAAACTATGATTTGGACAGACATTTCTCAAATGTTTTTAGTCACAGACCTTTGTAATACACATGCTTTTAGTGAAACGCAGAGGCAAGAATTCCTTGTGGGAATGATACTGAGTAAACAGTCTCCATCTTTATCATGCTTTCACTGAACACCTGACAGACATATGGTGATGTTTTTCAGTAATTACTCATACAGGTGAGTGGAGGTACAAAATGGGATTGATGCATTTACATAGGCAACACCGTACTATATGTCCCATAATGAATTTGATTCTATTCACACAGTAACACTTTTGAGTAATAATTTGGTTAAATCATTTTTCAATTTTCTAGATTTTACCCTTTAAAAATGGTGTATCAGTTTGATGTATGTCCCATAATGCATTTCATTCTATTGACATAGACAGTCATATTTTGGGGGGTGGGTTTTAACTGGGTGGGGTCCTGGGTGGGATTTGTACCCACCTGTCTGGATTTTACTCCCCCATCCTCCCCTTAAATTTCTGACTGAATACTCAGACAAGATTAACAGAACAAAATACTAAAGTCATGTTTTTGACTGACCAAAGAGCAAAAAAATGAACTAAAATATCCCAAAGCCCAGTAAATAATTAATTTGAATGATTATGAATTAAATGGAAAAGCATTTTAGCCATCACTCAGGTCAAAAAACAAGCCTTTTTAGTGAACTGTTATGACTGTAATTATAAAAAGATACAGTATTAGATGACTGCACTCTTGTGGCTATTTGTTCTGTAATTAAAAACATGTTTACACTTTAACAGTGCAGAATAATCAATGTTCTTGTTTAACATACTTATATTAACACATACACATATGAATTCAAAGAATAGCCAGTGATATGAGCCAGAGTAGAAACCAGTTTCATGGTTCAATTCATGACCCACAAGTCAAGACAGATTAAACCTGATTGGGTTGTTGGTGCCATATGTGACCTACAATCTGCGCTCTGCTAGCATTAATAGACAGGAGGGTCGCCAATCTCCCTGGGCAAAGGTTTCCATGGAAACGACCCCTGGATCCTGTAGTCTGCCGTTTTGCTGTCCTCACTCATCTTGAGGCTGAATTATCCTAGATTCCTTTATGTCAGTTCCATATTCTTCTGCTCTATTTCCTCGCTTGCTCACCATCTCTCTCTCCCTGGCTTTCTGTCTCACTCACTCTTTTTACCCAGTTTTTCTTTGGCTTATCCCCCCCAAGAGGTCTGTTGTATGCAATTTGGATTTTAAAAGAAATCCGTGTTTTCATGCTCTATTTTTGTCAATGAGTCATTATTATTTTCCTCTTTAGTTGCATGTTAGGTTCTCAGATTTGCATTTAATATACGGCCTTATATTTAAAAAATGACCCGTTTTTATTTTATTTGTTTTTCTTGCAAAGATGTTTTTAACAGACACTCTTTTAATTTCCTAATAGATGTGTTCATCGAGAATTATTTTTGTTGTGAATAGCAGCACTATTAGCACACACAGTTACATTTAAACATGTGCTTTGTCAATATGTAGATAAGTTCTTAATTCTCAAGCTTTGGTTTTCTTGTATTCAGCTTAAAAAACAATGATTTGCCAAAGGGGTAAATAATTTCTAAACCCCCCAGTAACATTTTTTTCTTGCCTTAAGCATAAAGCTCACTACATTTTGTTGGATTTATGTCTCATTTTGCTCTTCAAGTAACCGTGTTTTTACCATGTTTAGATATATTTATTGGAAAACAAAAAAGACAAAAAGCTGAAGAAAACTTTTACCAATGCAAGATCTAAAATTTTTAAAAAGATTAAAATTAAATAAATAATTGTAAATTAAAGGTAAGGCTACTGGGAACTAGGCGTATATTTATATGAATAAACTAGGGTGTATACATCAGGACTGCAGTACTGTACCATGCAGATGTTCATACATCAGAGTCAAAGATCACATGCAGTGGTGTTAAGAAACAGACAATTTGTCCACTTCACACCAGCCACTTGTGCGCTCTGTCAGTTTTGTTATCTTCAGAATGATCCAACAGCAAGTGACTCCAGAGGGATTAGAGAACGAGATGATAGATGATCACATGCATCACCAGCTATCCTGTATCAGCCCCCCCAAACACTCTCCCACCCACATCGGAAGTTTTCTGCCCAAACTCCAGGGGGCGCTATTGGAATAGCGTGACTTAATTGTGTCATTGAGCACACAAGTGAATTAATTTTGAGCACATAACTTGTGTATCCAGCTAAGGAATGCCATTCATTAGAAATTTTGAAATTATTAATAATTACTTTGATTAGAGGGCCTTCATTGTGTCGCTTGTTCCAAAGCATTATATAAAATATTAAATATTTAAATGTCTGTTATTATAAATGTTGTCCTACACAGGGCTTTGGTAGTTTTTTTACAAAAACATTAAAATGCACTACATTTTCATAATAGCAATAAACAATCTGCATATGACACATATTGATGTTTTGTGAACTAAATTAAAATTAAATGTATAGCAGTATTTCTCTCATCCAGTTTTTTACTGTTCGAAGAGTTTGTTTGTTTGTTATTATTATTATTAATATTATTATATTGTTGATGAGGATCCCTTTTGTCAAACACACATCCCCGCCCCCTCGTCTGCGTTTCATTGGTTTCGTCCAAACTTGCTGTAGTTCTTCCAGTCCGATGAGGTTTATTCGAGCGCACGTGATGATAGTCTAGTCACAGATGGCCTACCGGACAAGTTTTCAATGAACATTCTGGGTCTTTACAACCAAATGCCCGAATTTACGGGAATCATGGATTTAATTCGTTTGTTATGGATAATACGGATTGTGTGGGCTGTTGAAGGTAGGAGCATGTGTCTCTGTCAAACGCGTTGTTTTGTTACTTTTTCCGTTAGATGACATTGATCTAATTTAGATCATCTATATTTTGATTATTTAGCTGTGATATTATTGTTTCACTGTTATGTTAACTCGTGTTTTCTTTAAAGTGCATGAAAGCAGGTGCAGTTTAACTGTCTCTTGGATGTGAATGAGTGAGATACCTTTCAATTGAATCCACTGTTTTTTTACGCATGGACACGATACGAACTGTTAGCAAAACAGAGCAAAAGTTAGTCGGTATGACTGTGTCTTATATTCTCTGTATTTAGAGAGTGTATATATCTTCATAAATATTTTTAAACATACAGTCTCACAGCTAGTGAACTTCGTATTTAGCCAACATTATAGGCAGCATCCTACGTTGAATCGTGGGGTTGTTTAGGAAATGTGCCACTGTTTTGCCAGACGCCTAGAGTATCCTAACAAAAAATAACTCAACATATCTTGAAGTGTAAGGGATACCTTATAAGCGCACGTTTCGTTTCGTTGTTACTTTATATCGACCGATTCGTGCGATTCCGTGAACGAAAGTCTTTGTATTAAATAATAAACAAAATCTATTCGTCTGCCATCATCGAGTCTCTTTATTATGCTTTCATCTATAACGGAGCGTCTCCGCCGCGCCTCCAGCGCACGGGCTATTGTCCCCAATTTTCTGTCTGGAGATCTTCATCAGCATCTCATCACCTGAGAACATCTATGTAACCTACATCACAAAACCTGCGCCCTCATCCCCTAAACACCTTGATATAATGAAGTCTCTGTTTAACATATTAAGGAGGAATTTAGGGATAAAGTCACATGTGCCGATAACCTGTTGTAAAGAGGAATAAAGGAAGTCATTTACATTATTTAAAGCTTCTCGTGGTCTGAAAAGTCAAGCAGTGGTCTTTCAAATTAAGTTACTCTTGCCCGTTTGAGGTTTAAGGTTTGCCAAACTAGACAAAAAATATTGATGAACTATACATTTACATTGCAATCTGTTGGATGTGGTGGTCAATTTGTGATGATAATCTTCATCTTGGTTAGAGGAGGTCACTTATGCTTTATTATTATAATGGTTTTTCCGTATTTGTTACCTGTTGTGTGTAAAAATCTCTGTGGAGCACCATATGAGGCTGTTACGCTGTCTTGTATTCCACCTTCTGATGATAAACCATCTGTTTGTAATGAAACAGTGTAAACAATGCCTACATCAACCTCCAGGCTTAGCAACAGCCTGAAGACAGATCATCCAATCATTCAAACACATTCCTCTTGTTTGTTTGGATTGTCTAATGGGTGTCCAGAATGAAGGCTCATACATCACACTTCAGAGTAGATGCAGATCTTGGGAGGAAAATAATGGATCAGCATCTTAAGTTGCAGCTAAGCACTAGAATATTTCCTCAAGTTAGTAAAAATGTCTGTCTGAATTATACTCCACTTTGACTAATCTAATGAATCTGGCCAGTTTCGGTTGTGTTCAGTGGCTTGTTTATTTGCCCATGGGCAGTGAGTAAATAATTCGCTGTTATTTGTGGATAAATCAGAGAGGCTTTAACAAATGTTGGGCTGCCACTTAAGCCCCCGTCTCTTTTTGTTCTGTCAATCATGTTCGAACCTATAATGGCAGGACTATGCTGGAAAAGCTGATCCCCTAAGCTTATAGAGAAAATGGTATGCTTATATTATAGGGTTGCATTAGTGGTCTGTATTAGAAAACACACAATTTGTCATTTTCACAGAATGTGGTGGTGAATCTGTTTTTACTCTGTAAGTCACTGCAGGGCACGAGTGAAGTTTATTTTATCACATGCATCGTTTTTAGTGCATCTCACAGCCTTAAACAGATATTGTTTGTAGATTTGGGCGATTTTGAGTAATCTGACCTTGTGATCATCATGAATTTTTGTTGTATTGGAAAAAAGCAGATTTGACATTTAATATGAACCACTTTCATGAGTGTGAACAGATTGATTTTCAGTTTAAAGCAAATGATCTATGTAAGGTATAATCCTATTGAACTGCCTAAATTTAGAATGATTGATTTCTGCCACAGTGTTTTGGACAAACACGTCTTGCCTACAATGAACTACAAAGATGTTTTTATTTTTTGGGGCATGCATTTTATGCACTAAAGTTGCATTCAGGCATTCAGAATCTGCAGGCACACATACCTGCTATTTTTAAAAATGGGCATAACATTTGTGACTAACCGGTTGTTTGTTAGAAGACTTAATTGTGGATTAGTTGCACAAAGGAAAAATTACAGTTTTTTTTTTGTTTCTTTTGTGTCAATAGGCAATAATGTGTAGCCTATCCCAGAAAGCACCTGGGCGGCATTCGTAGGGTCATGTGACTCCTGTGCGGATCCATGTGACGTGTGTCATGCAGGCCTCAGTGACTGCCACACACTGCGTTCCTCTTTATTAGGAGCAAGACCTGCCTCTGGCTCCTCTGACATATTTCCAAGCTTTACATAAGCAGGACAAACCTGACCAATTCCAGTCAGGCTAGACACCATCGGCTCTGAACGTCCTGTCAGCTTTGCAGAGGGACTGACAGAACAAACTGTCTCTCAAACTAAATTTGAGACGAATCAATGAACTCATGGGCAACATGAAACAGAGTTTTTCCATATGGTCTCATGAAATGATGAGATTTGTCCACAGGCCCACTAAGGGTCAAAATGGTGAAATTATCAGATATCCGAGAGGGACTTGCCATCTGCTGGACAATTTAATCACCCATCTGTCTTGTGGTCTTGAGTGATCATTTTGAATAATATGAGGTGAAATGAATTGTCCTTTATATGTTGATTGTTAGCCAGTTTGACTGTGTGCTGGACCCCATTGTATTGATTTAAATTCATGCTATTTCGGAGTGCAGAGCTGAGGGTACAAAACAAACTCAGATGTGTAAACAATCTGAATCTCATCCACCAAATGTCAAAGTGTCAGCTGCTATCAAGGGAGCTATATTTCTCTAACTTCCACATATACGTGGGTAGACGTGCTTCATGTTTGAAATGTGTAACACACACTGGGCACAGTGTTCACTGAAATCTATTTATTTTGTGCAGAACATGAATTTCTTCATTTCATTCCATTTATTTATTCTGACATACCGGTTACCTGCTGAACTAGGGTGATTCGTAAATACAATGATATAGCTATTAAATCTATTTATTTATTCAGTTTTGCACAGTAGCCATTATGGATATATTTAAAATATATTGGTTGCACACATATGGCGTAACATCAAATCGCGTAACAAGAATAATGGAAGGCATTTATTGTTTGGTGATTTTTGTGGATTTTACAGCCTCAGCTAACACTGATAAATAGAATTCAGTGGACATTCTCATGTGCTTGTTTGAGTTTGTGCCCTTGGCATTTCACACCTTTTTATCAGGCATTTTTGTGTCTGTGTGTGTATGCCACCCAAGCTGGAAAGACTCAGATGGCTACCACTGTGAAGTTAATGTTTTTCTGCCAATCAGTGCACCAAACGAAATGCTTTGCATCAGTCAAACCAAGAATTGTTTTCACAGAAATAAAACGAGTTACTGGATTGGTAGAATGAGCCGAAAAATTGTACTTTTACACAGATTCACATTTCTTAAAGCAGCCACTTAATGCGTATAATGAGAAATCATCTCAAAACAGACTTAAGTGTAGGTAATTTAAACCCAAGTAAGTTTGTTTTTAGGTTTGTTTTCCATTAATGACGGTATAAATGAAATGAGTTTTGTTTCCGTGTCTGTAAGGGTTAACGCACATGCCACAGTCTCTATTCACAGCTGTTTAATCGGCTGAGTGAAAATGATATTTTCTTTTTTGAAGAAAGTTGGATGTAAATTGTAGTCATTGACCCAGCTTTACATTCCAAGGAGAGCACAGTGAAAAGACAAGAGAGATCCCTGAGCTAAAGAATCTATTCAAAGTGATTAAAAATCAGATAAAAAGTTAATTTACTCCTATAGCCTGAAGCTGCTAATTTACTCTGGTATCCACTGAGGCACAGATATGATTTGCAAATGGATTGTTGTTGAGTGATAATCAGTCCTCAGTCAAAACCTTCTCATCTGAAACCCTGTGCAATCTTTTTGAACCGTGCTCCGATATATTTGTAACCTGATTTGTGGCGTAATATTATAGACATTTATCTACCAATTCACTCGGTAATCTTTTTAAATGATAGATAGAATTGGCCTCAGGATGTGACTTGGGTTCCACAGTTCATTTTGATCTTCATAATCTTTTATAACTTCATTACATGTTTTCCCATTACATATAGTGTTCATTTTTCAGTCATGGAATGTCTCGAAGCAAAAAAGAAATGATTATGAATGAGCATTTCACATATTGAGTTGGTTGAAAGGAACATATTGCATAATCATAATGTCCAAGTAGCAGAAGTCAATACGCAGCGGTTTTGCCATGAGAGCAGAAGCGCTTTTTCCCCCTTGAGAGCTGACATAAAATATTGAACTTTAAAAAGCTCATGACCTACTTCTCCACTATCCTCCAATTTAAAACCGTGATTATCTGAAAACGCAGAGGTGCGTGGAAACGTCTTTCAATTACACACCGTCTATATTATAAATGAGTCTCTTATGGGTAATTTTATTGACGCTCCCTCAAGAGAAAATGTATAGACTTGTTGGGATGCATCGTATAACTCATAAATTTGTCATTAGTCAAATAGAAGATTTTCGTTATTAAAATGGAGTGTATTATTTTGAAATTTCTGTTTCATATATATTTCATATTTTTCATGTCATTTTGGTCATTTATGCATGTGTTGAACCCTCTGTCTCAACTTGGGTACAGTTTTTTGCCGCTTCTTTTAAAGCAATAATTTTTCAAAAAATACAAATTCTGTCATCATTTATTGATCCCCATTTGATACGTGTATGACTTGCTTTATTCCGTGGAACATAAAAACGAGGACTGAGGCTTTCAAAGTCCAAAATGCCACAAAACTCCTTTTTGTTGTCATTATAAAGCTTGACAACTCCTGTCCCATTTTACTTCCATTTTATGGACAAAGTGGCCAGGGTGTTCTAAAAAAACTTGCGTGTTCTATGGAAGAAAGCAAACCACACTGTTCTGAGTGAGTAAATGGTGACAGAATGTTTATTTTTGGATGAACTATTACTTATTGATTGTGTGAGATGAGTATGTCAGAGATCAGAGGATGGCTTTTCTGCTTCTTGCTGCTTTTTCAGCTCCTGGCCCATATTGCCATGGTGATGAGCTCTGCACCGTAAATTGGGAAAGCAGGCGATTAGTGTTGAGTCTGTAAATGGTGAGCGGGCTGCTCCACTGACCCACTGCTCATTCAGTGCCATCACATTTGGCTTCTGTCTGCCAATGTAAGACAGTCAGATCACAGCTGAGATATACTCATAAGTTTATGAGCAGAACATCCCATAATATCTGCTAGAAATCCTCAGAGCATATTGAGAAACATTTCTCCCTGGACTGAACTGACTGCTGTACTGCCACTGTACCACAGGCATTTTTGTCGATAGCTTAGCAGGTCATTCGAGGCTGGTTGTGTATCCCACAATAGATCCAGAAGAACGATGCTTGCCTCTGGGTCAGTACGGAATTTAAGTTTGAAATTGTAGACAGGACTTAGAAAGTATTTGTCAAATGGCTGTGTTTTATTCAGAAATGGGTTTAGAAATGGGTTGCCTTATTTTTCCATTTGGCTAAAACAAAAAACATTGGAATATCTAATTTAACACTAGCACTAAACAGACAACAACCACACACAGTCTAAACTATTCATCTGTCTGACACTTTTGTAAAGGAGTCATGTTTATATTGAATTATCATTCCGGTGCACATATATTTAGCGCAATCACAAAACCATCTCCTTCTGTGTGTATTATTGTTAGACGTGTCATTAGTTGTAGACTGGTGCCATTGTTCTTTGAAGATGGATTCTGAATTTGCACACCCAGTCTGACACACTGCAGCAGTCCCTGTGGTCTAGTGAATGTTTTAGCATCCCACCCACAGGTTGAGTGACAGATCTAGAGCAGAGAGGATCAATGCACCCTGTCCCCACTCTGGATCCAGAATTCAGAGCATGAATTCAGAGCATGTTCTCACACTAATTCACACAGTCACATTGTGTCATAGCTGCTTATTGTAGGACTGGAAGCTATTGATCAGTGTAGAATATTGATTACAAATCAGCACTGTTTGTTTCTATCATGTACTAGTACGGACATGCAGTTTTTGTTGCATAATCATGTTTGCAGTTTGAAATGTGGTGGGAATCAGATGTTTGTCGAATCATTATAATCGGTCCAAATGCAATGATAGGTTGTCTTCCAAACTATGCATTTGCATACCTGCTCGTGCAATATTCCATCATCAGTGCATTCCATTGGCTGCGCACGTTCATGCGTTTTGGAGGGGGCGTGGCTTTGGATAGCACTCTGAAAAGAGTGTGGGATCTTATGTTTTTAAAGCTCTTATGCTAATGTTAGCTTCTCCAAAATTGGCTACCCTACCTTTAAGTCAAATGTTTAATTAAAAAAAACTTAATTTTTTATTATTTGGTATGTTCGTCTTGTTTTAATAGCAGCATGCGCTCAAGCTGGCCTGGACTTTACAGGTTTGCGTAAAACCTGATGATCCATGTTATTCCAGCTTGATTTGCAAACGTTCCAAAGAGCATCTTGTGTGCTTCAGTGGACGCAAGCAAATCTGACCTTTTGTTAAAAGAAGTTTGCACGGTTAATGTCACAAATTTGATCTGTGACCTAGAAATGTCTATGCAGAATATATTTAAACAGAATCTTTAACTTCTTTCTTTTTCCTTTTACGCCATAATGTTTTTAGTTCAAAATCTTTTAAAATGTTGACATTTCTGTTTATTTTCTGGTTAAACTGGATTTTGAATTTTACATGAGCACCGTTGAGTGCTAGTAACATGGCAGAATATATTTAAATCTGTATTGTAGATTCTAGACTGTCTCAGTCAGGTCTTTTCTTATGGTCTCACAGTACTGTATAGAGAGGCAAAGGACCCATGCAGCTGTTAAACACAGTAATGGCTCTGAGATCCACACGGACATCATTAACACTCACAGATCTGCTGTAGTCTCCCTGTCAGCTTCTGTTAGGCAAAGTGCTGCTTACAGATTTGTTACCAATAGTGTTTATCATTTTTCACAGCTCAAAATTGCACTGTTGATATTTTGGCTCACTCATAAATCCAAGAGGGAGTGGAGAGAATCCTATGTTTATCATGTCAATGCATTCCACAGACAAATTCAACATTTCTTAATCCTCCAGGCTTGCTATGATGCTGTGCCATCATCTCTACATATTTGAAGCTTTATTTATCCTATTTGAATGTCCTACAAGAACATCCAGCAAACCAACAGTCTGAGCCTCATTTGAAGACAAAAACTAGTTAAGATAGTTGATAGTTAAGATATGCGATAATCACATCAGATAACATTAGGTTCTTAGTACAAGATAACTGTGACGGGAGAGTCTCTGGTTTGTGTGGGCACGATGGGGGTCTTTTGGATGTTCAGTGTGTGTTTGTATTCGGTGGGTTGGCTCGCCTCAGCATGTGCAGTGCAAACAGAGAGATGAAATGAATAAATAAAAAAATGTGGGACTGAATTTGTGCCTTGGCACGCTGACCTAAAAATCCAGCGAAGACTCGCCTGTTTCCCGTGGGATTAATCTAGTGTGGCATACAGTGTGTAGCGCAGCCTGTAAGGATTATATGTACTGGACTTGGTCCCCCGTTGGCCTACTTTTATTAAAATATAGAGAGAGGGAGAGAGATTGCATGAATGCCTGGACAGATGGAGTGGGGGTTTGATTAAACAGTGCAGCGAGTACAGAGAAACGCTGCAACTTTCTATTTCAACACACAGAGTTTGTTTAAGGCCTTTTTTTATAGCATTAAATAGGTATTTTTGCTCGAATACAAGATACAATTTTAATAACAGTGCTTTTGTGCTTTTTGTTTTGTCTGTGAGCTTATAAGAGGTAAGAGGATTGCTTTATTCTTTGCCCAGCCTCATCATATTCTCACATTCAGAGCTTTAAACACGCAGCAATAGCACAGCTCCTGAGAGAAATATCTTCGGCTGCCCCTGAGCTACAGAAGCTGCTGAAATATAAATGAGACGCTTAATGGCTGAGGCTGTATTGAGCCAGTGTTTACAGGGATCCCGGGATTGTGTGTCGCAGGGCTTCTGGCTTCGATCTCAGGAAGTCCTCTTGCCACTCGCCAAAGTCCTAATTTATAAATGCTACAGGGAGCCTGTGGGCTGCATGGGAGTGTTTATGTTGCCTTTACTGAGGCCTGTATGTCCTGGCAGGACCCTTGTATGTGATCACTGATCACATGCCTCAAGACATGAGAAATGCTTTGTCACTTATTTTATGTCTACAATGATAAGCAGCCATACAGTGTATAAAACCGGTGAACAGGTTGTTGTAATCTTAGTTGCATCGACTTGAATTACTAAGTGCATTCAAGCTATACATTTGATCAGTATGTGTGTTTCCTGGGAATTGAATCCGCAACCTTTGCGTTGCTAACGCAATGCACTACCAACCGAGCTGCAGGAACACTTCAAAGAAACAGATCAAAAATATTGATGACTCATCTTGCACTACATTCTCTTAAGAATTAAAATGCCCCTCTCTCTAATACTCCTGGCCACTGACTAGCAACAGCAAGTGCCAAATCTTAAGTGGCAAATCGTAGTTTATGGCTCTGTCATAACTAAAGCTTATTGGCTACCTAAAATTAAGTGATGTTCCCTTTAAAATGTCTCGCCCAACGAAATTGGAAATGGAAAAGTGGAAATGCATCAACGGTGACAAGTGGCATATTTAAAGAATTTTAAAGCATTTTCAAGCACTTCATTCTGCTCAAATGTTTTAGGGAAGTTTAAATATAGTTGTTGTGGTTTGTTATTGTGTAATTTTATTTATTTATTTTCCAGGATTTACTGCCAACATTTGTAATATTGCTGCTTTTTTCATAGCACAGTTTAAAAGCAGCACCACAAATCTTTTGCACTTAAACACCCTCTGAAGACTTCAGTTAGACTCCCATTTTTTCACATTCTGGCTTCATGCAGCAACCAGTTGTACCTGCCTAAATAATTGAAAATGTCAGACCAGAGGCGCATTTCAACGATTTTGTCCTACTTGCCATAACGAATAGAAAAGCACCCTCCGTCATCTGGCCCAATTACAGAGGAGATGTGAAGGCAAGCAGATGTTAGAACATAATGTGATCTATCATCCGTGATGGATAACACCTTCAGTCTCATAATGGTCATTTGTAAAATTTGATTAACAATAAGAGTCAAAAATAGAGAGCTATTACCTCTCTCAAATGGGCAACTGTTATTATGCATTGCACAGTGTGAGTCATTCTTCATTTAACATTCAGAAAAGCTATCCATTATGCATCATAATTACTGTTAAGAGATTTAAAGAACAATGTCCTCAAGAATGCTCGAACGTGCTGTCAAAGGCTCTTAGATGCAGCATTAAGTTAGTGGGAAATATCAGAATTACTGATATTTTTTGACATGTGTTTCTTTTTAGATGTGTTGATGGACTCCACCACGGCAACCGCGGAGCTGGGCTGGACCATATATCCATCATTGGGGGTGAGGCTCGTTAAAACCATCATTTAGTTGATCAGACCTCACTTAAACTGAATAATTCAGTGCACAAATTCAGTATGACTCATATGCTGCCTTGTCAAAAATAGAAGTTAAATGAAATCCAAATTAGAGTTTTAATGCAAATCATGCTGTTTCATTCACTTATAAATGGTTTTACCTTAGATGTCATAATGTGTCTTTAATGATGTGAAACCAGACTGAATGTTCCATAAATATGCAAATAGCACAAACAACTTTCTGTTACTATAATCGGAAGATATTTAGTGTTACTATTAGTGGGTTATGTCGTCTGCAACTGTTAGATTTTCTTGCTTGTTTATGCTTAAAACGCAGTTATATTCAAGAAACATTCTCTGAACACAAATGTTAATAGTTATTTATATGGTTTTATTTGTCAGGGGAATTTACTTATAACTCGGTACTCATAAATTACAATCTTTTTTTAGTAGTGTGACAGTAGTTCAACCTTTTTCTAAATAGTATAGCTTTTTTAATAACAAACTATTTCATTCCTTCATTAATACTTCATTAATTCTTTATTTGTTTATTAATTCAAAAATCATTTTTGTGCCAGAAATTGATTTTTTTCAAAAATCAATTTTGTGCCAGAAAAATACATTTTTAATCACAAAGATATTTCCCCTTTAATAGCTTGAGTGAGTAGCTTAGTGTAGGTAGCTACTTTATCAAATGAGCCGCTTGGCTGTAGTTTAATTACTTCTTATTATGAGTAGCCTATAGTTTCCCCATCACTGCAGGTATAGTTTATTCATACGTGCTATTTGGGCTTTGATTGTAGTGGGAAGAAGTGAGTGGCTACGATGAAAACATGAACACCATCCGCACCTACCAAGTGTGCAACGTTTTCGATGCCAACCAGAACAACTGGGTGCGCACCAAATACATCCGGCGGCGAGGAGCCCAGCGGATCCATGTGGAGATGAAGTTCTCTGTGCGAGACTGCAGCAGCATCCCCAACGTCCCTGGTTCCTGCAAAGAGACCTTTAATCTGTACTACTTTGAGTCTGACTCTGACATAGCCACCAAGGTATACCCTGCCTGGATGGAGAACCCTTGGATCAAGGTGGACACCATTGCGGCTGATGAAAGCTTCTCCCAGGTGGACCTGGGTGGGCGCGTTATGAAGATCAACACGGAAGTCCGCAGCTTCGGTCCCGTGTCCCGTAATGGCTTCTACTTGGCCTTTCAGGATTATGGAGGTTGCATGTCACTCATAGCTGTGAAAGTTTTCTATCGTAAGTGCCCCCGAATTATTCGCAACGGGGCCGTCTTTCAGGAGACCTTATCAGGGGCAGAGAGCACCTCTCTGGTGTCGGCCAGGGGCACTTGTATACCTAATGGAGAGGAAGTAGATGTTCCCATCAAGTTGTACTGCAATGGAGATGGAGAGTGGTTGGTACCCATCGGACGATGTGTGTGCAAGGCAGGGCATGAATCTGTAGATAATGGGACTGCGTGTAAAGGTGAGTTATATTCATTTAATGGCATCACTATTTGATGTGCTTTTTAAATCTGCCAGTTTTATTCATGTTTTATTCTTTGTGGTCAGTTACATAAACACAGCTGCTAAGTCAAAGCTGTGCCTGTGTTTTAAGAACTAGTCTGATCAAATAGTAATTAAATATGGCTAATCTGCTGATTGTAATTAGACCAACAACCTTTTAAATAACTGGCTTAAAGTTATGACCAGTTTAGAATTAAAAAATGAAGAGACTAACTTGTACAACTAGTCTAAACAGATTATGCAGCAAGACACTGGTTTTAATGTAAAACAGTAAAGTTATTACCCTAAGGAATGATTGTTACCTAAATTGAGCCTTAAAAAATACTTTCTTGGGTGTAACTTAAGTTGCTTTTAGACTTTCAGAACTTCAGATTCTTTTATGTTTTTTAACATCAGAATTCAGTTTGTTTGCTTGATGTGAAAGTGGTTTTCTAAACCGTCCTAGAATGGAAAAGGTTTCAGGAGTACAATAGTGTGAAAGCAACCCCCTACTGTCAGGAAAGTGAACAGCTATTGGTGACATAAGCAGTAAATTGACAAACTGACGTGGTCACACTCATTAGTATATGATGCATTTCTTATTAGTGTAACTGCTGTATGAGTAATTGTGTATTTTCAATACACATCAGTAAGGGGGGATGCATATAGATTTGTATAATTTACAATCATTGAATATTTATGTAATGAAAGAAAAGACATAATGTGCTTCCTTGATATACTCTGTCACACGCACGCATGCGCACACACACACACACACACACACGTCACACATTCGTACAGTACTAATAAAAGCCCCCTGCAGGTCCAAAACATTCACTGGCCCCTCAGTCTATTAAAAGCCAGTTGAGAGACATCAGGCCATTGTGTTTTCCTCTCTGCCCATCCATGTGCAGCAGCTACAGATCAGCATTATTTCAAACTACAGGCACACACAAGCGCCAACCCTTAAAACTGTTATTATAACGTGAGATTATGCGGTTATTCTTGCATTAGTTAACAAGGAAGTAACCCTCTGTGTGTGAGAACAAGAGACCAGCAATGACTAGAAATCCCCCAGTCCGATGGGTTGGAATGAATGGAGGGATTTGGGTGGAGAAAGGTGCCCTCGCTCAGCACTCAGCAGATATGATTACATTCGAGGAGAGCAAGGCAGCGACGAGGGAATGATTTTGGCAGAGTTCTCTTGGGTACTGTTGACAGAATCTAAATTACTAATATCCCCCCATCTGGAGCAGCTGATAGATGGAAATCGGCAATATCCTGGGCGAGCACAAGGCAGGCCGTCTCTTTTATTTCCCCTGGTGCTAATCCTCCTCTCTGCCTCCGCTTTAATGACACTCCTAATTGACTAATTTGGAGTGTGCAGGGGGAGCCGGGTGGACGCTTAGATGGTGCTCTCTCCGACGAGTCCATTCAAAAATCAAGCGCATCTAATGAATCCCCCTGTGGTTGTTAAGCAAGGACTGCATGCAGACAAATGGATTTATGAGTTCCATTTTCTGTCTCTGAAGGAAGTATGCAGTAGCAATACTCATTAAGGTGGAGTAGGAACATAATGGTCTAATTGATAGCAAGATTGACATGTAATTCCGTTGTACTGCGTTATTCGAAAACATCTGCAAAACGGTCATTTATACTGTAGCGCTACTTGCGTTAGGGCAGTGATTTTATCCCGGTGGCCAATGGTTATAAGGAGCAAGATTTTGGACCAATGAAATTTCACAGTGGGCGGAGCTACGTTGTTCAGTCGTGATGATGATTTACGGTGTCATTTGTTATACTGTAGGTTCTCTTTGGAATTTCAAATAGGTTTTTGATTCATGAGTAAAATATGGCCTGTAAGGTTGTAAGGTTGTCTTGAAACTAACAATATAAATTACACACAGTCATATTTTAAACCTAAAATGTGAGTGTGAAAAGTTGCTAACAAGTTGCTACATAAGGATACAACAGTTTACTGAGGAATTATATGTCATTTATCAAGCTCATAAACAGTTCATGTGTTTGAGGAATTAGTTAATAATCAGAAGGAACTCATGTTTTTAAAATCAAAAACTGTCATTATAACAAGGAATTCCTGAGGGGACACATGGCTCGAAAATGCTAATTCTCTCCCATATCTTAACCACACATTTTGGGAGGCAGTACTTACTGTAGATGCTTGTGCCAGGAAAGCCTCTCAAGTTAACAACTGACACTCACACACACCTCAAGTAATTAAAGTGTTAGCATTAATTCAGTTAATCCAGTCAAGCTCTTTGTTCTTCTCTAGATATGCAGCTCTTTCTTTGACATTCAGATGTGATTTTGTGCTCTAGCCCGTGATGGATATTATTGACTTGCCTGTAAGTAATTACATAGTCCTCATGGTACGGTCTCTAGTTGTCTTAACGTGTAATGATTATAAATAGTGAAATTCAATCGTACACAGTTGCCTGCTGATGAATTACTGTACAAAGCTGGATCATGGCCAGCCCCTCAGGCCAAGCCCGCTTACAGTATGTCTCCAAACAAGATGAATGTTGGCAGATTTTGCTTATATTGTGTTATAGTCTAAAATCAATAATTCCTCTACGGAAAGCGACAGCATGCATTTGTTACACTGTGTTGACCTCTCAATTAGAAGTAATGGTTTTATAATCTTGTTATTTTGTGTTTTGTATAAGCTATTTTATTACCTAGGGAGAACCTTAGGTCTGAAACTCATTTTTGCTTTGTTAAGGTGTCTACAAAGCTTAAAGCTTAGCGTTGATTGTGTATTTTGTGTGTTTTTTAATATGTAAATGTTGTGTATAGTGTCTGAGATATTACAGTACATGTGCTGTTGATCCACATTAAATGTTGTGCTTGTTTTTTCGTTTTTTCAAGGTTACTGTTTAGGGACTCTTCTATAATACAGCTGCTGTGTAAATGCTTACGTTTCATGTATTTATTAGCTGGATAATGTTTTCACAGCTTGAAATATGGGCACTAAGTGTCATAATGGGGCAGTCCACCCCATAGTCACATGGGCTTTCCAGTGGTGGAGTCTGGGTATATCTACAGTAGATCACCTACAGTAGGCAGTTTCAGTGTCATCCCCTAGGAAATGATTACAGAATATCAAGCATATTGTTCACCCCAGCATAGGGAGTTTTATGCATCTCTGAATGTAATCGAATACGGCGGGGGATTGCACAGTATATGTGTGGTCTGGAAAGTTCCAAGAAGGGCCGTGTGATTCAGTGTGGCAGTAAAGAAGAGCTCTGGAGCCTGTCTGCAGGTCTGAGGGAGGTACAGCCCTTTAATCCAATCTCAGCAGCACACTGCTGCGGGGTGCTTATCTGCCACCTTATTTGTTCCCGTGACACAGGATGTATTTCAATTGGTTTCGCCACAGCGATGTATGGAAAAAGACCGCAGTCCAACAATGTAGAAACTAAATCAGTTTGTACATGCAGGAGGGAAAAAAAACACATAAATAAGAGTGGGAGTTGGGGTGGGGGGTTGTAGTTGTCACCCTTTTCCCCCGTTGAATATTTGTCATGGTAGGTTTCTGTGGAAAGTCCATTTGTATGGAGGTGTAAGTCTTGGCTGCAAAACAGCTATTTCCGCTATTATTGCCTAAGAAAAAAATGAGGTTGGGGATGGTTGTCACACTGTGTGGGGTAAGCTGTTGTGATGGAGCTTGCCATTAAATAGCTTATTATATTTTCATCAAAGTTCATACACATGCACCAGGAGCATGTCCACAACTTCTGAATTGATGCGCATAAATTACAGTTAAATTACAGTTAGATTACGTTCTTATGTATTGAAAATGTATAATTTTCATAAATTATTGATGTAATTTTCGATATTTGTTACATTTCCTGAATGTCAAGGCAAAAGCTTTACTTATTAAAATACATCATAAGAAGGTTAAATGGTCATTCATGGCCGGACCTCCAATCCAAACATTTTGTATTTTCGGTCATATAACGGATTAGAGAGGATTTGTTTGGATTGTTCTGTCATTCCAAATCTGGCAAAACATTTTATTAGCATGCTGGAAAGTATCTTTTCTCTTTAGCTGTATCTACATAAGAGAATGCTGATCGTGATAATACTGTAGAATGGTTAACAAGTCTATTGTTTGATGTATTGTTTGATCTTTTGGAGAGAGACAATGGGATGCAGCTGCTGAGGTGATGTTCTCCACAAGCTCTGCACACAGGATGATTGAGTCTCACTGGAGACCGTAGACTCTGGCTGGGTGGTTACACGTGATGACCATCGCTATTGATTGTCTTACCAGGCCAGACTCCCATCAGCTCTTTTGATCTTTTTCCTTGCTGTGAAAAACTTTCATAAATCAAAAACTCACCCTGATCGGATCTGATTCAGTGTTTCGTGATTGTGATCTTGAACAGGACTGAATTTCAAAGTTTGATGTGTGCATTTGATCTATTTCAAATTAATACATAGAATGTTATGTTCCAGCTTGGAGTGTTGCCATGATACGCGACTTAGGTAATATTGAAGAGTCCTTTCCGAGTCTTAACTTTAATTCAGCATGGCTTGTCATAAAGGCTTTTAAGCTGGAAGTGATCTGCATGGACTGGAGTGTGCATTGAAGCAAACTGTTTTCGAGGTGACCTTTGTGTCTAAAGATGTTAAGCTTGCGATAAGGGCAAGTCTGAATTTTTAGCTCTCTGACTTGTTGCTTTTTGCACTACAATCAGAACGTTGACAAGGACATTTCGGGCCATACCAGTTTCCCTTAAAAAAGAGCTAAACGTATATCAGTGCACATACAACCTGATTTCTATTTTATGAGTTGGCAATTTTGTATTCAAACGAGATTTAAATCAGAGAATTTAAACAAACTAGCCATTAAATCTCTAAAACGTAAAATAGTTACGAATTGCCAGGAGACTATATTGGCTGATACTGTAAGTAAATGTATTGCTACAGTTTGTCAATACAATATCTGCAGTTTGCTCCCACAGATCACTTGCTTGTCTCTTTAAGACACATGAAACCTGTAGTGCGATAAAAGATGAGGCTCCAGCTGAGCACAGGGTTAATCAATGCTGAGAGCTGGACGTCCACACCAGAGCTGCCAGGCTCTCGTCTCTTTGATGGGAAGCAGGTGTCCTGTTGTCACTGACGAGGAGCTCATTGATCAAAAGCCCTTCAGGAGTCCAGCGCTCATCCATCACACTCCAACGGCCAGGCAGTGTCACGGAAACGAGGACTGTCAGAGCTTCTGTACTCACAAATCACTGTGAAAAAAGATCTACACTGGCCAGTCCAAAAAAACAACTATAAGGGCTTTTTTGTTCCCTATTGTGTGTGCCCCCTACACTGAAGTTGTAATGTTTCTTTTGGCACAGTATGCTTTTTGTATAGGTTTTAAGAAGGATGATTATTCATATGGATAAGATGAGGTGGTGCAATGGTAATTTTAAAAAGCCAAAGGCCTACAGCGTGCCGAACAGCAGCTAATTGACCTACATGGGGACATAAATGGTCCATAAAATGGGCTGCCCATCATCAACTGTGCTCACACCTGCTTAAATGAGTGACAAAAGGCCCGTGCAGGGGGCAGAAATAAATAGGGCATGTGAGGTCTCTGTTGTGCAGCTGTGAAACAGGGCTGAATCCTCAGCCAACAGGCAACTGATTGAAGATGATATTGAAATGGGATTTACCGTACAGTGTTTCCATCTTCTCAACCAGCAACATTAAAATGATTTAGATGTATTTTAGGAGCTGTTTGTAAAATCTAACATTGGCTTCTTTTACCTATTAGCAAAGTGACTAAACTGAAGTCATTAACTTTACAGAAATGAGTTTATGTAATTTACGCAGTATGCGGGTGTTGACATTTAAAGATGATTATTGGGGGGAAATGTAGAGAACATGACAAGAAAATTATACTGTCTGTTCTACCCATGGCTAGTCAGAAAAGTGTATAATATGAACTTTTTCATTTTTTAAACTACCATAAATTTGCCTCGCACAATAGGATAATAGTTACAACTGACTCTTTTCAGAACAGACAGAAGTAAAACATCAAAGATTTAGGAAATTAATTCTTATTCAGATTTTTTAAGGGAAATTTTAAGGGCTAATTCCCCATCAAACGCTAGAAGATATTAGCATTTAAAATATTGTAAGGACAACTGAATAGAAAGCTCATAAAATAAAGCGTTTTTGTTTTAAATACAATCTGTATTCACATAATTGGTATAGATCTCAAAATTTTCCAGTAGCTCAACGGGTAGAGCATGGTGATACAGTTGGGGTCAGTGGGTTCAAATCTTAGTGACTGCACATGCTGACAAAAATGTATAGCTTGAATACACTGTAAGTCGCTTTAGATAAAGGAGTCTGTCAAAAGCATAAATGTAAATGTATATTCATTATGCAGTGTGAAATGCAAATGACTGATTGATTTCATGCAGTTAGGTTATTCTGTGGCTAATTGAAATCATCTGGTATTCTTGTAGCATGCAGTATGCCACATACTGGAGCAACAAAGCTTTAATGTCTTGCTATGGCTACATTAAAGATCTTTTATTTTGCATCGTGTGATGAAGGATCTGAAGCTCTGAAAATAGCCCCCGTCATGAAATAGTTACAAGGCAAATCTGGCGTCTTCTCCTCTGGTGTCCTTCAGGGATGTTATCTGTTCTATCTGGCTGAGCAAGAACTGCTTCTCCTATTAAAACTACACCAAACATATTGTCACAGGCTTAATCTATTTAACTGCACCTAACCTCTGTAATATTGACTACATCACATTTATGCATTTGGCAGATGCTTTTATCCAAAGCGATTACAATACATTCAAGTTATACATTTTTTTTTTATCAGTAGTTACATGTGCTCCCTGGGAGTCGAACCCACAACCTTTGCGCTGCTAACGCAATGCTCTACCAACTGAGCTACAGGAACTCCCTGTAAAATACATATTTGATGCCGGATGGGGATATTCTGTCCTCTTTTCCCATCTATTAAAAACATCAGCTCGCTAACAGTATCTTTATGTTGCTTTTAAGCATTTTATCAATTTCTATTATCTAGTTAGACCTTCGATACTGACCCCAAAGGGAAGTAGAGCACTTTGATTAATGTGTCTATCTGGCCTCTTTCTGCCTCTTTTGTGTAAAGGACAAGATTAGCATTATTGACTAGTGGCAAACAATTAAGAGGGTTAGTAGACAGCTGCTATGGATTGATTTATTACTCTGGAAAGTTGTTTAGTTAAAGCTATTTTAAGATTACCGTATTTATCATGGTCAATTTTGGATATATGCCAGGGATGGGCAGTACAAATTAAAAGTTATTTGAATGTTCTGTAGTTGTAAATAAGTAATGAAGCAAAAGTCTGATCAGTTTAGGCCGATTTAATTTCATTAACAATGTCATTAACAGTGTTTTTAATGTCATGTTAATTATACAATGGTTACTTCTGGTCCTTCATTATGAATGCTTAAGCAATGTGCTGATAATCAAAACCAAGAGTGCCAATAATAACTATAACAGCACTGCAACATTTCACTCTCAATATCTTTCTGCTTGTGTTCTGAGTGCTACAGAATAGTGCGGTTTATTTACTTATTTATTTTTTGCCTGCAGCAAGAACAGGTCTTTTGAATGCCAGGATCATTCAGAGTCGAGTTTCTCTCGCAGTGAGCGTGAATGTTTTCAAGTATGTTTGTGCTTAAATGCCCACCATTACCTATTTAATTTTTATAAACCTATATTTGCATTCATACAGATACCATTCTAGCTCTGCTTGGTATCGGGTTGTAAGGAAAATAAGTAGTATTGCTCATATATGTGCAAAAGCAGTGTTTGTATTTGTCAGTCTCTATAGATAATCATAAGAAGGTTGTAGTCCATACAGAAGATCAGAGCATAAAACGCCTCACTCATCACCATTACTGTCTGTTACAGAGAGATCTGCTTCATTGTTCATCAGAGCTCTGCTTCTTCTGCTGGCTCTCTCCCCAGCAGCGCTGCTGAGTGACATATTCAGATACGCCTGACAGCTTCACAAAAGCGACACAGAACATCATAGATGCATGATGTTGACACCACACAGTCGGCTCGGCCCCGAGTGTCATAACGTCACGTATAAGAACTTGTTCAGTGAACACGGGGGTCTTTGTTTTAGGTAGAGGTTAGCAGATGGGGCTGACACCATTAATATTTACAGCTCCAAATGAAATGAATACATTTACAATGTCAGTCACGGCACAATGGAGGCAGACAGCAGAAAAACGCTCCCCGCAGAGCAGAGACTGAGGCGTGCGCGAGCGCTCAAATATTAACAGCAAATACTCGGGATGAATAAAACAAAACCGCTCTCCGATGGGAAATAACTTATTCTGTGTGCTGGTAAACTGGACGTGGTGGATCTTTTGGGGTTTTTTTTAATGTCGCTTGCATGCATTGAGCCATGAAAGTGAAAATATGTTGTAGCACTCTGGGTTGTAGTACAGGAGATCTGAGTATGAGAGGAGTGTGACTAAATATCAACATTTAGGGAGGTAACAGACCTTGGGGGCCAGCCAGGAAGGTTTTTGCTCTCTTTGCTCCCCATAACATTTAAGCCTATCTGTGATGTGGAAAAGGCAGATGTGCATAAAACTGTGTAATCTGGATCAGCAAATAAATCTCAAAAGAAAATCAATTCTTTCGGCTTCTACTGAAGCTTCTTATACTGCAGGCACAAAGGGGCAATTGAGGTCTTTTTGTCTTTATTGTACATATGTAGGGAGGACACAGTCATGCAGCCTGTTAGAAGCACATACTACAGTGTGCTTTATTTAAAATAGTATGTTTCATTTTTGCATTGTTTACAAAAATGAGCCCATAACATATATTATTTTATATACTTGTTTGCAAATGTATCCCTCATAAAACCGAATATGGCCCCTTTTAAATTATATCCAACAGAGACTAGTGGGTGTTTAATGTTGTGGCAATGCCACATTTTCCATAGACACAATAAAAAGGATCAGGTTTTTGTTATTTAAATGAGTCTGTCAGTATTTTGAGATGTTTTCTTTTAACTGGACTGCACACCCCAAATGTCCTTCAGCGCAGTCTGGCTACAGCAAGTAATTATTAAGATTCCAGACACTGGCGACAATACAGGCATGAAACATTCTGTTAATGACTTTACTCTCCAGAGCTTCCTTTATTCTGTTGGTTTATGCTCAGATCTCTCAAGCATGTGTCTTGGCATATCGCCTCTCGGATTACTCCGCTAGCTCGGGCACTGCTCGCCCATGCTGGCTCTCCGAACATGAAGGGGCAGGATTCCTGCATTAGTGCTTCCCAGGCTCCGTCCTGTCCTGCTGGGTAATCCCGGCCGTCTCGTAAGAATTCAAGATTAATCTGAGTCTTCTGTTGCACTCAACCATGGTGATGAAAATCTGGGAGAATTCCCGCACACATTGGTGGGAATTAATGAACTTGTCGGTTGATGAAAACAAGATGTTGGCGAGTACTGGAACACAGTACAGCTGTTGCCATTTTCTGCATGTACAGTACAGGAAGGCTTCAATCTGCTAGGCTACATTGGACAGCTAGTCCCTTTTAAAGGGATAGTTCACCCAAAAATGAAAATTGTACAATTCTATTATGAATGCTCCTTTTTATGAGAGATAAGAACTGTATTTTTAAGGTCCAGCTAAGGCATTGTTGTGGTAATTGGTGAATTTAATAAAACGGGACGATTTACATACAAATGTTTTTATGAATAATTTACACTGAAATCATTCTAGTGTTTCATGAATATGAATATGCGAACATGTCTCAATGCCTCAAAAAGGCGATTGGGTCTTTTAACTGGAAGACGGGACATCTATATGTTTAGACGCCATATTAGGTGGTACAATTTCCTTCATTTTTCTCTGAGTGGTCCATCTTCTTACCCTCATAAAGCTGTTGCCTTTTAGGTTAATTTTAAAGTCACATACTGTTGCGGTTTGGTGCATGATGGTCCTGTGAGTTTCCAGACCAAACAAGGCACATTATATTCATTGTATATAACTTCTCATGTAAATGATCTCGGCATTAAGAGGCACTTGAAGGCATAGATGGAGGGCAACTGTGTGGGTTATTTGTACATTCTTGAGATGACTCTCCATAGTTGTTGCTTTACTGACAGTTCAGCTCTGGGTAGCTGCTGCAGTCTTGCTGTTTGACTGTCACTGTAAGAATATTGTAGATCTCTATAGTGTGTCAATATTGCTGACACAGAAAGAACATCTCCAAGATGCTTGGAAAAACTTACGTGGAAACTACAATACTGTAAAAAGTTTCAGGCACATGGGAAAAAATGCTGTTTTAATACAAAAATTATGCCATGATTAGGTTTTATTTATTAATAAACTTCAATTAACTAAATCAATGTTTTGTAAAATATGTGAAGGTAATTATTATTTTTAGTGAAGCATCTTGTATGCGTGTATAAACCCTTTGGGCAGTACTGTATGTGAAACTCCTGGATTAAAAACCAGCCATTTTCTGTACTGTTTCACCTCAGTCTACCTTACAGGGTTTGTTTAGTTGGAGTTAGAGGTCTGAAGTTTGATTTAAGGTCTAAGACCAAATACATACAATCAAATACATTTAAGATAATGAGAAACTCCTTTGCAGTGTTTATAAAGCAGTTTTTCAATGAAAAGAAGACATCACCATAGCAACCCCTTAAATTCTTTGTTCACCTTGATAAGTTGACAGGCAGCATAGCACACACACGAGTTTAGTCCTTCACCCCTATTAAATAAATGCACTCCCCTGTGTGAATCCTGAGATAAGTTCAGCAGGTTGACATGGCGATTTTAATGGATATTAATGCCTTTCTCACCTCCTGCATTGCCAAGGAGAGTTGCAGACACATCTGTGGCTTCAAGTTGGCTAAGGAATCTGCTGGAGAGGGTTTGCATAGGGCTTACAAAAGATTTCATCCATATCTTACTGCATGAAATAATGTGTGTCAATAAAAACAAGCCTGTGGTGTGTGTCCCTGCATTGTCTGGGGAAGAATGGACCTGTTTTCTCTCCTGCAGATTTAATTTCCTCACTGTCAACCGCTGTGATCTCAGACTCAGCTGAGCAGCTTGTTTATGAAGTGACAAAGTGTGTGCAGATGGAGTCATATTGCTTTATCCTATTGATTTATGAAGCTGCAGAAATCGACTGTGCTTCTTACCATGAAGCTTTGAAATACTGTTTACTGGCAATTGAGTTATAAAACAAACACTTATGGTGGTTCACTTATCTTCACCAAAAATAATGATTGTCATCTGCCATTGGTCGGACAGACGAGTAGCCCCGCCCCTGAACCCACAGTATTGGTTGAGATAACGCCATAGTGCCACAGTGTTTACGTTTCAGGGGTAACTGTTGGCCCTCTTAAAGTTGTCTTATTAAACTGGGATTATAAAATAACACAACTGTCAGTTGGTAAGTGTGTGTTTGATAGACACAAGAAAAATGTCTTTTAGCAAAGTCTACAAAATACATACATAGCCAATAAAGTGTTTACTGTGATTTCCCTGTTGTAAATTTTACCCTCATAAAACAGCACAGCTGTTCACGGGAATGAAGATAAATAGACATTTCAAAGATAATAAAAAATCCAGAATGCCAAAAAGGTATTTAGTCAGTTTCTCCCAGAATTCCATTAACACCTACTTAAATACTCCAGTCAGGTACAATACATGCCGTACATCTAATGCATCGCCAGGATATTGTGCTGCTGTCTTTTCCCTATTGTCGAGCCCTGTGGTACCACAGATTTAATTTCACTTCTGTACACTGTCACTCACACCCACTCTGTCTCATTGAACTGTAACCAACACCTCATTCAGTGCTTCCACTCGTCTAACTCACTGTGATGTGTGCGCGTGGAGCCTTATAGTCCTTCTGGCAGAAAGTAAATGTTCTGTCATCAATCAAACACGGAGAGACCCAGCCAAGAGTAATGTTTTACTGTCAAAGCCATTTGGGATATTAGGCTAATAGAATGAGTTTTATTGTACTTCCTAGCACACACTATGTTCTTAGTGAGTGTTGATGGCTTTTCACCTGCAGAAGATATGTGACACGTATTTCATTTACCCTCAGTGTTTGATTTATTTCAGCCACTATTTCTGTGTGGTACAAATGAGCTGTATTATGAGCAGGGGGTTTATTTTGGCTGGGGGGCAGACATGGCAGCTGCGTGATGAATGTACTGTAAGCAAGTAGAGGTTGCTGTTTTGTTTAGTTTGTGTCAATAGTTTGTGTCAAAGTTAGTTGAGAAATTAAGAGAAATGTTGGTGTCAAACACTGACTGAATCTGACATTACATTTCATTACATGCAATAGCAGCCTTATGCAGTTTGTTCTGAAGTTGTTCAGAAGTTGAAGTCTGTTTGCTCAGCTATTTTGGGGAAATACTGAAATATTCAAAACTGTTTATTGAGTTGCACAGTTAATCGTTAAGGAAGATCTAAATTTAAACCCCCACATAATTGTCATTCTAAATGTCTTGGATTTAGCCTATAACAACATATTTGACTTAATTATCATGGTATTTTGATGCAGCGCTGCATAATCTCATCAGGTACTGCAAAAGCTATCTTGTGCTTATTATTGTAGACAATAAAAAAGTAAAAGTAAAAATGTTCTTCTGCAAATAGAAAAATTGCGACTTCTTTCATGCAGCTCTACTGTTCACCAAGATTGTTTTGATAACATTTGTTAAAAGCAATAAAATCTAGTGGCATAATAAACTTCAAGTCAAACTACTTACATTTGTTTATTAGACTGGTTTAGCTAACATGCATGAGTGTTTTTGAGTTAAAGGCGATACCTTCTCTTATAAGGCATTTAACAAATCAGTTAAAGAATCAGCCACACGTACAGCTAGTCCGGCATAACATCCAGTTCAGACATGATTTAAACAAAGCTTTCAAAAAGCAATTAAATCCTTCATTTACAAATGAATTACTTCTGAATAGCACTGGCACATTTGCATTTTGTTGTCGGTAAGACTAGGCAGCAGGAAAAAGCTTCGCTGTGGTTTAACAAGGCCTTTGTTAGTGTATTCCACTGATATATCTGAGTGCTGTTCTGTTCTTTGTGTGCCAAACAAAAGATTATCAGCGCGAGACCAATCTTCAAAACTGCACTGGAGGCCCATTAGAATGCGTTATGTTGGCTTTCACTTGCTGCTGTTACTTTTCAATCCAGGCAGGAATATAAAGACGGCTATTTTACAAGAATATGTGCTCATGGGTAAACGTTAATGTGTGAGTGTATGAGTTATATACATTGTTAATGCATTTATTTATTTATACATTGTTTATTCTGCTTTACTGTTGCTTATTCTGTCATTTACATTTATGCATTTGGGAGATGTTTAAAAGCGACTTCCAGTGCATTTAAGCTATACATTTTGGAATCGAACCGACAACCTTTTACACTGCTAACGCAATGCTCTACCAATTGAGCTGCAGGAACACATTCACTTTCATTCGCTTTAGTCTCTCTCTACCTTTCTGTTCGCAGCATGTCCATCCGGGTTCTTCAAAGCATCTCAAGGCGACCAGCAATGTCTCCAGTGTCCAATCAACAGCCGCACCACCAACGAGGGGGCCACCAACTGCGTCTGCCGCGGTGGATACTACCGAACGGACTCTGACCCTCTTCAGATGCCCTGCACCAGTATGCCATTCATTTGCCTATTCTATGCATTTTACTGCATTTTTAACTCCCCTCTCTGAATATCAAAACAACAGTCTTGCTTTGATGTGGTCGCATGAACATCTAGCCAATTTTGATCATCTTCAAAGCTCTCAGAAACATGAAGTACTTTAGCTATTGTGCATTCTTTAGCATGCAGTGAGGTGCTGGGTTATGAAGTTCCCTATTTGGTATTACATTTTCGTGCATGGTTGCCCTTTTCAGGGGCTTCCGTTAAGTGCACAGAAAGAAAATGAGTGCGTAACTTGCAGAACAGCGAGAAAAGGCCCCGTTGAGATTTGCATAATGCTCTGTTCTGTAGGGGAGGGCGGGCATGTGTTGAATGGCAGAGTAGTGCTCTACATTGTCAGCAATGCGAGCTGCTGCACTGTGTCCAGATTAGAGGGAGGGAAAATACTTCCCTTTCACTCGTTTTACATTACAATGAAGCATTTCTCTTTTCATCCCTTGTCGTTACCCATTATGAAATTATTACTTTAATGTGCCTTGTTAGAAAGCGGAGATGACTTTGATCCAGCCTCTTTTTAAGAGAACAGTGATAATAGGCTAATGAATAAGTGAGAATCGGATCATAAAGAAGCCAGACGCTTAGAATGTGCTTAAGTCAGCAGCCGAGCAAACTGCAGAGGGTAAGATACATGAAAAGGGACATGCAAGGTTGGTTTATATTATTTCATATTGCATATATTAAGTTATATTGGTGCATAGGCGTTACTATAGACCCTATTTAAGAGGACAACAGTGTTTTTTATCTCAGCTCCTTTAAAAAATCAGTGATTATGTGGTCCAATTTTGCTGAAAACAGCAGACTTACTTGAGGTTATCTGAGGTTATTTTACTCTGAATCACTTGCCAGTCGTTAAAAGATTTAAAGTTTCTTACATTAAGTATTATCCCTCCCCAGTGGGGACGCTGTCACGGGCGACATGGGGTGACAGCGTTGAGCTCAGATCGCTGCAGTGAATGCAGCTGTCACAGACCTCGCACCCGAGCGCTTGCTGTTCCAGTGAAGTCACAAAATGAAATGCAACGTTAGTGATCTGCTGACAAAGATGCAGTTGTAATTCATTCAAACCTCTTATGCTTAAAAGCAAGAAATATTTCTCTGAACCACAAAGTCTCATATTTAGATAAAGGACTGAGCCCTTATGACACTATGACATAAAATTTGTTAAAGCTACTTATTAATGAATAATTCCTGTGGGTCTGTGTGTTATCACATAAATGAGACAACATACATCGCCTAGGCTCATGACCTGATAAGTTGAATAAATTATTGAATGAACATGATTTGGCTTTCCACAGCGGTGCCCTCCGCACCCCAGAGGGTGATATCCAGTGTGAACGAGACCTCCTTGCGTCTGGTGTGGGATTCTCCCAAGGAGAGTGGCGGCCGTGAAGATGTGGTGTACAACATCATTTGCAAAAGTTGTGGCTCCGGTCGTGGGGCCTGCACCCGCTGCGGTGACAATGTACAATTTGTGCCCCGGCAGCTGGGCCTGACCGAGCCCCGGGTTCACATCAGCGACCTGCTGGCCCACACGCAGTACACTTTTGAGATCCAGGCTGTGAACGGAGTTTCGGACCAGAGCCCCTTCTCGCCTCAGTTTACATCTGTGAACATCACCACAAACCAGGCTGGTAAGACAAAAAGCAATCCCAGTAGATGATATTTGTAGTCAAATGCTGAACCTTTGTTCGTAATCAAACTTGGCCTTGATTTTTGAGAGTATTTGTGTAACCAGGCAACTTCTCTGGAATTTTTGAAATTCAGAATGTAAACTGATGCTTGTGGCAGCATCAGTAACAGAGGTTGTGCTTTGTAACCTCTCTGAGGGACAGTTATGCTAAATATCAGTATTTCAGCGCAAAACCTGCATTGTATCCACTTTCTAAGTGCAGTTCAGTTTAACCAGGTGATAAATGCTGGGAAGCAGCAATGTGCTGTATCTACATTCCCTAATTCATTTTGGCACCAGTGTGACTCCTTTTGTATGTAAATTTGGATTATAATGATTTGGATTATTCAGCACTTTTTGCCTGTTGCGGTTAATGTTGCGCTTTAAATGTATAGCAGGTGGTAAACAGAATTTAATTTAAAATACGTTTTGTGCACATTTTCTGTTAATAAATGCAGCAGTACTTTAACAATAATGTACATTCAGCATTTGAAAGTATGTAGTTTCGGATCTGTGGATTCAGAACCCACCCGGTAACTGCAGCATGCAAATTAATTTCAGCAAAACCCATTACCTGATTTACATAATTACTTTAATGAGCTGGACACTAAATCAACGCAGACAGCACGTGTATAAACGGAGCTATCACTGAGTGCGATTTTGTGAGCTTCCCTCCTTCCTAAATTTTGTGTGGCAGTTTTTCCAGAAAACTGCTATAGGTTCAGTTATTGCTATTCTCTTCAGTTATAGTATTCCATCAGAAAACTGATGTGTTGGCATTTTATGAGCTTCACCTGATCAAGTTTCCCACATTCCATTGTTTTCATCCTAGAACTAAAAGCTAGTCCGCAGCGTTCATCATATTGCACTGTGCGGGGATTTTAAATGTCAGTAAAATAGACTGGGTTCAAAAGGAGCATAATAGTGTTTAATAGAGCATTTTAATGAGAGCCGTGCCCCCGGCTGTGCTGCAGTGAACTCACTGGCCCTATCACTGCAGGCTGGGGCTCCACCGGTGAGCCTGTCAGTCCACATTACCGCCTCACTGCTGCCATTATAAGACAAAACTCCAGCCACACACACATACACACACAGAGAGGGACAATGCCAGAACCTGCTGCTCAGCCAGAGCCCAGACATGAGCTCGGGAGCCAGTGGGTTTACACGGCCCTCAGGAGCTATAAACGTCTTCTCATACTCAAGAATTTATTAATAATGTTGGTCTTAGAAACTTGTGGAGTAATGGTTTTAATAGGATATGTGACATGCACACTTTAAGTTGAGATTGCTTCTAAATGTAAACAGAAAGCAAAATTGGTATGAGAATATTGGTGCCGTGTTAGATTTTAGACCAATAAAATATATCGTCTCTTAAAAAAACATGTTTCATGCCCAATAATGTAAGAACCTCCCAGAAATGCCTAGTTTGGAAACATTAGGACTGTAGGGGTTTGTAGGCACACTGCAAATTTATATTATAACTGTCTTGAATACAGTGTTTTAAGCTGTGGTTATTTAGGAGTGGAAATTTTTCTAGAAAAGAATGATTTTGAGATCCTTTTCAGATGGAAACACTCATAATCGGCCTCTCCTATTTTCCTCCAGAATACCACAAGGACACAAGAATTTATATTTCTGATGGAGAGAGTACTGCTTGTGTTTCTCATAAATTGCAGTCAAAGATATCAGCCAGCGATGAGGTAGCACTTAATCTTTGGGAAACTGATCACCTCAAATCAAGAGAACGTATTTTCTTACAATGGCTCTCTTGGTTTAAGAACTGCATACCTGCGGTGAATTCCTTCTAGAAGATTCCGCTTAGGGGTTTCTGTACTTCCATTATCCAGTGGAATAAACAAGATTCTAGGTCAAAGTAACATTTTAGTAATTGTTGTGGCTATATTTGTTTTGTCATAAACTTTTATTATGAAGGGAATTTTCCTGATCTTGCATTACTGTTTTTAAAGCCAATGAATTAATAGTTTTCTCATGGATGCTCCATTTATAAGCATAACAAGGCATGTATTAAACCTTTTTGCAAATAAGAAAGTTTGAACTTGAATTTAGCTTCTCACTAATTATGACCAGGACCAGATGGCGTCTGGAATCGTTGTGTGCTGATTTTTGGAAACAAATCTGCAGAATGGGTTTAAATGAGTTCTACAGTCTTATTGGCAGCTGCCGGCATGATCAAATTAACCAGAATATTTAATAAGCACACGAGGGGCAGGAGGGATGTGTAAAACTTTTGTGAATGATGGTTGCTCCAGTTCTGTAAATCTGCAGAGCTCTCTGTGAAGTCTGTCCTGCACAGCTCTCTTGTGGGCCTGGTAATGACCCAGAATGCAACACTGTCAGCAGAGCTCAACATTTTAATTTGCAATTAATGGGGGTTAAAATGTTACACGTGTCTGATAAATTGAATTTTGTAATTGTTTGAAATGGTTCATCCTCTTTTTGAAGTCTCAGTCTAATCAGAAATGTCGTTCCTAATCTTGTTTGGATGAACCCCTTCAGCATACACATCTGCACACTCGACTCTCAGCAGTCTCATCCTTCTCACACACTGTTGTCCGGTTCACTGCCGTAAATCAAAACAAAGGGCTCTTTGAGAAAAACAAAGGTTTACAGTGACACTAACAGGAGATGATGTATTTTACCCATTCCTGTTCTCTGATCAGCAGCTGCTATAAGCGAACGCATAGACTAACAACCTGAGGCTGTGAACTCAAGCAACACATTTTCAATTTTACTGCAAATATAAATATAATTTATTAAGCTTTTGTAGATCTTAAAAGTGATTATTAAACAGAATTGGCACGTTAAAAAGTACCGTTGTCTTCTTTTGATGAATTCATTTTAAAAGTATTAAAACAATCATAAAACCCTGAGATATTGTCTTACCTATTATATTTTATCACACATTTTTGGTGAATCAGATTTTGGCACGTGAATAAAATCACTTCACTACAAAGAAAACCAAGTTTGCCAGGAGCAAACCTCATGTCCTCTGCTGCCCACTGCTGCGGTTGAACTGCGTTCAAGGTGCTGACTGGCTTTAAGGCAGCATAAATTGTTTGATCTTTAAACTGCATTTTTCACCACCAGCCATAGTGTTCACCAGCTTTCACGCTTGTCTGTTCGCTTCTTTGAGCTAGTAAATGATAATGAAGTGTTACATGGTTTTTTAGAGTCAGCCCGGAGCTGTGCATGATATAATGGCTCCTCTATACCCAAAATTACTCTGGTGCCAGAAAACAGTGAGTTCTGTGTGAAAGCCAGCTAGTTTGTAAGCCCTAGCTACAGAAACACACTCATATCTGTCACTTTAAAGTGATTATAGAATCTTCTGTGCCTCGTGCTTGTGATTCTGCTGTGAATTATGGGAAATTTGTATTCTGTTGCTGTGCTTTCCAGATGTTGGTGCAGAATTACTGAACTCTCTTTCTTTATTATCTAAACTCTGTCTGGATTGAGAACCGCCCTAGATGCTTATGGTCTTACAAACCCAAATCTTTTTTATTATTACAGTTTGTGTTATGAGCTCATGATAAAATTCTCAAATGAACTGCTACAGTTTGTGTAAACACAGCTGTGTTTATTTCTCCTGTTATCTTCTCTACAGCTCCATCTGTGGTGTCCATCATGCATCAAGTCAGTCGGACTGTGGATAGCATCACGTTGTCCTGGTCCCAACCAGACCAGCCCAATGGAGTTATTTTGGACTATGAGTTGCAGTATTATGAGAAGGTAAATAACTTGCTAGAAATAAACATACTGAATAAAATTAGGGTGTTTCCTCAAAACATTAAAAATGTTTAATGAACGGAATCAAACTGATGTTTAAAAGGCTCAAATCAACAAGCAAGTGTGTCTATGTTGGTCTGGATCTTGATTTCTGTACATACAGTTATTGCCAACCAAATTAATTTTATAGTCCCAGTGCAAATAGATTAGCAAACTTCCATTTTACACATTTAAATTAATTGCATGCAATGAAATTAAGCTGTGCCAAAATGTCCGAGAATCATGTTGCTTTAGCTGATTTCAATTAAATAAACTGAGCTAAGTTTCATTGTTTTCAACGTTTACCTAGAGAAAATAAAACTGATTCAGCTTTCTTTTAACACATGGGCCATTTTATTATTTAGTTTAGATTTCCATAAAGCTTAACGGTTTATTGTACAATGATATCTGATCTATTTCAGAATACAGCCGAGTCAAACTCATCTGTACTGCGGAGTCAGACTAACACAGCTGTGATCCGGGGTCTGAAGCAAGGAACCATCTATGTGTTCCAGGTGCGAGCTCGCACCGTGGCCGGCTTTGGGCGCTTCAGTGGAAAGATGTACTTCCAAACAATGACAGAAGGTATTGGACTTTAAGACACTTGACATTCTGATCTGCCCCCTAAATAACATTCAATAATCTGATGTATGGCACGTTCAAAGAAATTTTCAACAGTTGTTTTGATCAGTTGCCACTGTCTGGCATGTACTGCTTTTCTGTCTCAAAATGGCATTAACTAGAAATCTTTGTGCCAAGGGCAAAGCCAAAAACATGTGCCAGTGGCCAAGTCATCGCAGCATGCTTCTCATTTCCAATACAACTCAATTTAGCCACATTCACTACAAATGCTCATTTGTGTCCAAATTGGAAACGATAGATTTGACGGCAGGGGGCACTTTGCTTTATGGTGACACAGATTTGTTTTTATTGGGCTGTAATATAAATTAACGTGTGTAATGTCTGATAACACTCACAAATAAAATGTTGTATAGCTCTGGAAATGTCACACGTATGTACTATATAAGGGATAATTGACAGCTAAATTATTGATAATTTAATGCTTACCCTCCATGCACTATTGATTACGTATCCTGGAACTGCTTTATACAGCCATGCAGTATAAGGAAGTAATTAACACTCTTAGAACATGAGTCATCCAATCAGAATCAAGAATTTGATAATACTGTGATATAAAGTAGTGTGCCAACAAATTGTGCCAATTTACTTGTAGTGTGTTGAATTTGTGACATCTTGTGTATCTGCCAACATTTACCTGGACGTATTCTACTGTCCTGAATTCCTAATGTGTCCGTTCCTCTCCATGTTCCAAAGTGTGTTTGTCACCGGAAAGGTTCTTTAGAAAATGATGCACATGGCACTTCCTTAATTGAAGCCACAGACATTACACTTGGGAAATAACTTGAAATTTAGAAGCTTGCATTTTACTGCATTTTAGAAGATTGCATTTGACTGCTTTTCATGCGGTTTAGTTCAGACAACATGCAAAGACATTTTCTACACTTTTTTCAAAAAGAAATATAATCTTTATTGTTTTCTCTGTAAGTAAAACTTACTCTGACCTGATTCTGTGTCTACCGTGTCTGTGTGTGAAGAGGAATATAACTCCAGCCTGCAGGAAAAACTGCCCCTTATTATCGGCTCGGCTGCCGCTGGTGTTGTTTTTCTCATCGCTGTGGTTGTGCTCATTATCGTCTGCAATCGGTAAGTCTCCTGATAAACACAATCTGGAATAACCAAATAAAAAATCGAGTAGTAAAACAACAGCTGTTTTGTTCCCTCCTTTTGTAAACTAAGACAATGCTGTATAGAATTTCTGAGTTGAGCGCTTTGTCTTCAGAATTTCCTCTTATTTTTCTTTGGTTGACTCATTAGCAGGGGCAGTGACAGGACGGATTCAGAATACACAGACAAACTTCAGCATTACACCAGCGGCCACAGTGAGTAACCATTCAGAAACTTACTTAACCTCCCCTCTGCCACCCATAATAAACATGTCAGTACAACAGATCGCACTAACACTAACTGATTTAATTTGTGCTTATAATATTTCCTCAGCTCTTATTAAACAAGACACTGTGGTTATTAAATGAGAAATGCAGACAGCTGCTCAGCACATGTAAACATGCGCTTAAAACCACGGCACAACACCGGAATGCATCAGTCACAATTTAAAGATGTTTACTGCGTATAGATGCAGTGCTTTGAACTACATTATAATGGAAAGGGTCCATATGGAGATGGTAATATATGCACTTTAGATAGTTTTCCCAGCACCTACAAACAGACAGAAAACATGATTCATTTCTGTTTTATGTCCTCTTCCAGAAGGTAAATTACTTACCTGATACATGCACTGAATACTCCCACCTTCTTATTTTGTTTGTTTGCCGGGAACAAGCTAAAACATGAATCCATGTCATGTTCATTTGATATGTGTTATTCCCAAATTCC
>JAZGTK010000837.1:0-50796 GCA_036877625.1 Ambastaia sidthimunki
GCATTTCCCCTCAGCCATGCAGTCATTTCTAGGCATTACACATAAATGAAACATAACACTCTAAATTTGAATCTGAGAAGATTTGAGTCATGAAGCATGAAGTCTTGAGCTAGTCCACAGGGCATCTCATGTTTGTCTAACACTAATAAAGCTAACGTGAGCAACATATTAGACATCATTTTGTTTTCACAAGTTGTACTGCTCTGTTTAAATTGGCAAATACTTGAAATATAAGCCAAACACCAGATGTTTATATTAGACTACCTATCTGTGTTTTTTCTATGAAATCTGTGCATTATGTCTCAAAAAGACACATTACCTCTCAAAGTCGTGATAAACTCGTAGACAGCAAACTGGTGTAAAGTACGCCAATGAAATATTTTGTTTCTGCAATGAGTAAAGCCCCATCATTTGAATAAGTAGAAAATCGCAGACACTAAAATATTTATTTTTAGTAAGAATGAGTCTTGCTAGACAGACAAAACAGTGGCAGTTTCTGCGCGTAAGAACGAATCACAGTGTTTTATGTGCGATAGAAATCAAAGAATGCTGGCAGGGCATTGTAATTTACAGCCTGCAGAAAGGCTGGTGGGGTTTGGGGAGGGTCAGAGATTTATCATTACTATGAACTTTTTACTAGACACTTACCATCTCCAGAAACAACAACACAAGGTATTTAACCTGCTCCATGTCAGCTCTGCACGGAAAACTGACATTTTTCACCATGGGAGTAAGTGAACATTTGTTTATTTTCACGTTCAGCTAAAATGGCTAAACTATCTCTGTTAGTTTTCCAGGGCCGTGTGGAAGATTGTGTTCCAGAAGGCGAGCTGATGAGAGCGGTTCACGTGGAGGTTACAGACACGCTGAGGGGTGCCCTCTTTCCTCTTTGCTTTTTTGATCTGTCATTGCCTTTTTTTGAGAATGCGGATGTGTGAAGATGTTCACCAATTCTTGGTCATAATAATAGATGATAGCAGGATAATGATGTTGGCAGTTTCAAATTTATTTTCATTGACTGCACAGATGCCTTCATGGCATTATGTTGTGTTTTTTGTAGCGATAAAGTAATATTACAGTACATTAATTTATCAAAATTGGTGGTGTTTAGTGTAGCATAGACCAGCATATTTAGTGTATGCTGAATATACATCAAATCTGGCTTTATATTCAGAAATAGTATATTTCAAAACACACTGCTCCCCAAATAGGTGGAATGTAGTAAGTTTACATTTCTACTTTTTTAAATGGGAAGCTTTAACCACTTTAAATTATGAGTTAAAACTTAAACTTTAAGAACATTTGACTTATTGATTTGCTTATTCGTACAAAACTTACCAGGATGCTGTGGTGTTCTGGGTGGCTGCATGCATATTGTTATGCACTGGTTTTGAGTGGTTATATGGACATTGTTATACGTTATGTGGTTTCTAGGGTCTTCCGGATGGTTGCTAGGTAGTTAATTACCAGCGTAAGTAAAATAAGTTCATCCCTAAGTCTATATGATTTTACTAGATTACTAGATGTGACTCAGGTCCCTCCTTCATTGCAAGTCTAATGGATTTTCTCATCCTTTTTATAGACCATAGGATTAAATTGTAAGGACTTAATTTTAAGAAGTAAAAGCACACTTCTCCTCAAGAAGCCAGTTATTTTTGTTAAATTACTGGAGAACATGATTGATTGATTTAAGAATCATTGTGCCAGATGCAAACTTAACTTGCACAACACTTAGAATTTGCTTATGACAAGCTTTAAGTGTCATTACTATTGGAAATAATAGGATTTAGTTAAACCCTACATTTATGTTCTCCTCCAAAACAGTTTATTCACTGAAAAAATGGACATTAACATGCAGATTTGCCTGACAGCAACAGATTGACTCAGAGTCAACAGGAGTCTTCCCGAGGCTGATATCGGAAACATTAGCGGCTGTCTGGGCAAGCTACAGAGAATTCACATTACAGCAAACTCTATTTAGTAATATAGAATTCAATTAGGGACATTCAGCAAGGAGAGTTATTTCCCAGGGGGCTCAGTGGCAAGCAATATTCAGATTTCACTGTCAGCAACTTTTGACTGTAGTACAAAGGGTTCAGTCTGAGCTGCTGAATGAAGGCTGAATAGTTCTAAGAGTGTTGCTTCTCAGCATATATAAGTAATTAAGGGCATCGTTTTTTATTGCAGGTTACTTACAAATAATAAAAATTGTCTTTGTATTTAATTCAATGCATTGCAACAATTAACCATTTTGGAAATATATTTTCAAGTTTTAGCCACAGGTGTTGTATTTTAAGTTATGGACTGCAGAGGGCAAAATAAATTAATATCAGATGTTGAATTCAAGAAGAGGATATTGACGTAATTGCTCATTCATCACTTTAGACAACCGCAGAACTTCCACATGTGTAGATTATGCATTTCAGGACTATGAAACATCATTGCTGAGAACAAATTCACAGATTCTGGTTATGGTATTAAAATATCTTTGCTACACCTGTTCCAACCTGAAATCTGATCATCAGTTGACATCTTATTGGCTGTAATACCTTTACTAGTATAGTAGCCACTAGGGTCAGGACTGGCTGTAAATTTAGTCCCCTAAGGATGTTATACATGTAACTGAGATGCAGACAAATGAATTGACACTTTTACAATTTGACCATAAATGTCATATGGAAATCCATGACTACTATGATAATGCTATGGGACATGGGTCCAATTTCTAAGGCTACTTTTTTGTGATTTGACAACCAAGTGAAACACAGAGCAGATGATGTTAATGGTAACTTCTCAGAAAAAAATTCAAAGCCGTCTAATGCTAAAAAGTCTAAGCAGAGTGGTGTCAATAATATGCAGTTAGAGATTTGCAGAGGTGGTTAATTGAAATCTTAATCAACTCACTGCAACCTAATCCAGAATTAATCAAGCTGGTTAGAGGAAATTAACCCTCTTAGACCATTAGGGACTCTGGATCTGTTCACTGCACATAAATCAGATTTGTTTATAAATCTGATTTTTAGGGCTGCCTGTCTACACTGTCATTTTGAAAGTAATGAAATCAGATCCAACTGTTTAGACAGTATAGTCAATATTTGTTATGTATATTGGTTGCCATAGTAATGGCTTAAGTGCCAGCACAATGCCAAGAGACATATTACAATATTTTATGTATTTTTTAAACTGTATGTACACTGCTGTGGACCATACTGCACTTTGTGTGATATATTGTGTCCCCAATGACGGAAAAAGCTACTTGAAGTCCTTTTTTGCTGTTCATACTAAAGGAAACAGATTTTGAGTCAAAAATCTCAAAGTGTTTTTCTTCCTTCTGTCATTAGCATGGCTTCTGCTTTCTCCTGTAGACTCTTATCTAAGATATTAGCATTGCATTCATCAAAAGACAGTGAGAAAAAATCCAGGGTTCTGAACAATGTGGAAAATTATTGGACACAGTTACAATGTGCATGAGAAAGCCTTTCGTAACACGTATTAAATGACAAAAGAGTGAACACGTTCAGTCAGGCTCCCAAGATTTATTCTGAAATGCAAGCAGATCGCATGGCCATCTTTGAGGGCTATAAACTCTCTCTTTAAATTCTCATACAATATATATAATGCATGTAACCTTTGGATTTACCCCAGTTCACATGTGCCACTAGCGCATGGCAAACATCTTCTGACATCAGGTCAAAAACCATTTGATTACAGTGTTATATGCAGACAGATAATACCAGTTACTGAATATGGATCAGCAAGCACATCTGATGGGCATCTTGGCTTGCTGAGTCCTCTTCCACTTTCAATGACACAAACCAAAGTCTCTTTAATGAAGAGCAACTGGTCATCTTGCATCTGATCTGAGCGCAGCTGCTATCAGCAGTGCTTAGACCGCGGTTTCCACAACTCTCAGAGGATCCCTGATGTCGCCACTGACCGCGGCGATGCCCTTCGCCCAAACAGTGGGCGACTACTCATTAAAAACTGCAGCAAAGTTTATGGCAAATGTCCTTTGTGATGTTGCATGGACCTTATGCGTTTTTTCCCGTCTGGCGAAGTTTTGACTGAAGCTCTTTTTTGAGGAGACATGGGGCAGGGGGACACAACAGCGACCATATGTTCAATGTGACCCTCATTATTCTCAATTAGGGCAGCCATCCATGGAATGATCTTGCTGATAACAGTCCATAACACCTTTGGAGAGAATGGCGTTTGTGTTCCTCTCCGCTGCGGAAGATGAGGCCGGGTTCCTGGAAGGCATACAGCAGGATCGGGGGGCGAAAGACCCTTGGCGGGGCGTCGCAATGGATGACTTGATTGAGAATAATGGGGTCACATTGAACAGCTGATGTAAGGGAACTAACCTTATGCTACTCGTTAATGACATTATCAGATAGCAGCACTATTTCTTTTTTACGTGAAATGAAATGCTAGAATAATAATTTTCAAGGCCGGGAAGTGCTAATGGCCTGATCATCTTTGTTTTCCTCTTAGACATGATAAGTGTGTGTACGAATTGGAAAGGTGAACCTTTGTTTTAGAAATGTCACAACATGAGTCTTATCTCTGAGACAGAACAGAAGTGCATCTGAAATGTGCTACAAAAGGTTTTATTTGTTTTGAAGCTGTATATTGTGCTAGGTAAACTGTATGACTTTTCTTTATGATGAAATGGTAACACCCCACTGAAAAATAAACACAGCCTTACCATTTAGTTCACAGCCAATGGTCATGTAGAGTTCAAAGTGACATACACATTTAGTGACTTAACAGACAGTACAAAATTACATTCCATGCCACTAGTTTCACCAAACAGAATTGTGGAAATAACATTTTCAAACCAATTTTTGAAGACCCCCTCACACGTCTGTGATAAGTTAGACAGACAAATTGTCACACCCCATACTCACCCTTATTGGTTGAGTAAATGTTGCCGTAAATGTTGAGTAAATTAAAGCACCACAGAGATTAAGTGTTAACACTTTTCATGTAAATCTACAAATGGCTTATATAGTTTTCTCTGCATATTACGCCTGGATAACTAAAGCATTTTCACACTGAAAGGTACACAACTGATTGCTTCATTGGAATGGCCTTTTATTGTGTACATACTAATTAAGAAGCTGTTTGGTTATTGTAATGAGGTAACTTCCTGTTTTCAATCTGTATGTTAGGCCTGATCACTAATTCTCTCCAGCTGGTGTCCACACATCTTTTCATACATCCCCTTAGTCACAGCAGTGTAAAATAATGTTTATATTAAAATTGAATTTTTATTCTTTGATAAAATTGAATCTTTGATCAGTTTCATCAAGAGTTCCCAAAATGTAATTCAGTATGTAAATGTTTAATATTTTTAGCAATTAGCAATTATGTAAAAAAATGTAAGCACACATTGACAGCCTATCTGTGAAGTGACCAACAAAGAGAAAATACAGAAGGACTTTTGGGCAGGCACAATAAAACTGTTGTGCTGATGTTATGGGTGAAATGGAAAGACAGACCATGACCCTTATAACCATAATCAAACTTCTCTGTTGCCCCTCAAAGAACACAACCATACAAGTTTGAAATTGATGAGTGCACCACTGCAGGTTCATGACTTTGACCTACGGGGCATTTGATCCCCTGACATCAAGTATTTTTCCAAAGCTACAGCTTGATATTCCAACACTTAATTTAAGAGCGCAGGTAAATCACAGAAGCCGTAATATGTCAAGTGATCCCACTGGTAGCTAGCGAGGGGGACAAAACAGTAAGTAATGAAAAAGCTATGATTGCTTTTCTGTCCCACCAAATGACAGTTATCACCTCAATGACCTGCTCCGGGCAGGCCCCATCTAGAACTCACACGTTACGGCATAACGTCAGCTAACAGGCTAGTTACAAAAATCAATACAAAACCCATTTCAAAGACACTCTGTTGGGGTGAGCCAGGCCCCCTCTCCTGCGTTCATTTATTGAATAGCCCTGAAGGAAAAAAAACAAACTTTCTCTGATCCACACACATTGCGTTGAAAAGCTGTCTGAAGACGAGGGCTAGGCTGATTATGGCGTTTGTTTTTCTATTACTTAACCTCGCACAGGTAGCTCGAAGGAGCCGGAGTCACGTGTGCACCTACTCTGCTGTCCGTTTGCAATTTTGATGGCGTTAACTAAGGATCTAGTTGTAGGATAATCACTCTTTGTCCACCTCTTGTCTCCCAGGGCGATCAATAGAATCTTCACCAACTCTTGCAGCAAACACATGTATACTTGCTAAGCAAGATCTGTGGCTATCTGGTCAAGCCTTTGGCCCTTAAAAACACTCCCATATATTATTCAGCTTTGATTTGTTGCCAATACGCAATCAAGTGGGAGATGGGTCTGAGCCCGAGAAAATATGTTAAGGATTATAGAGCAGACAAATGAAGTGTAGAGACGTCAATTCCAACAGGCTTGTCAGCCCGGTCCTGATGAAATACTGCACATAAGCATGATTTATAGACAGTAACATGGCGAAGTGCTTGCAGCCAGCCGGGTCAATATCTGACACCTCTGACACGGCTTATTCTTTAGCTTTATACATCATAGAGGCCTTGTGCAGTTTGAACAATGGAATAAAGCCAGCTGGCTTTGTTTGAGCTAGAAAAGAGCTTTCACTTAAAAATCATTCAGCCGGATGAAGTTTGTTATGAGTGACGAGCTTGCCGTTTCACACATTTACCGAGACTGGTGTGCCATCAACAAAATCAGAAAGACACTAGACAAACTCAGAATAATAACACAGGTTGAACACAAGCAATTTCTTGTGTTGGAATTTAAAGACATATTTCTATATCAGACTTTCAAAACCATATTGTGGTGAAGCTCAGGCACCTTATGTCCAAATCCCTGTCTTTTCCCCAGTAATTCCCTGGTTCTTTAGATTTTTACTATCAATAAAATTAGCAAGAAGCTCCAGAATGTGATACTTGAGTGTGAGTTACATTTGGGATGCATAGGGATGCTTGTGAGTGCAACCAAGAAACAGGTTTGCCTCAGTCTTAGTAGCTGCAGATTTGATTGTGTTTTTGTATTGTGTCTACACATATTGAGAATGCATGTGTGTGCATATGACAAGAATAATCATTCCCCTGGTTTTATATTTTATATCTAACCTTTACATGGTTCTTTCACATACTCACCCACACACTCATACACACTCTTTTTCATCTATTCTGTTTCATCTATTTAATGAAACAACAATACAGAAGTGTCTCACACTGCAAACCGACTTCACCTTGTAATTTATAAAGTCAGAGAGAGATGCATTGCAGATAGATAGAAACATAGGAGAACACCAATCAGAGCCACAAATGCATTTCTGAAGTATATTTAGGGCTGCGACACGCTACCACAGATGTACATATGTCCAGGTTTCTATTTTGCAAAAGATATAGCTTGTGATAACCTATTACAAGACATGGCAGGAGTTACCCTCTCCGGTACCATGGTGAGGAAAAATTCCATCACGCCCTGCTGTCGGAAAATGCAATACAGAAACAAATTATGGTTGGAATTGAAAAGTCACCAGCTTATTCTGTCTTAATAACCATCTGGCAGAAGGGCTAAGTGCAGAGGTAGACACACTCCCCAAATGCTCTTACAGTATGATCAGCTTTGACACCTGGACCAGCCAGAGATGGACTACCTCTTTTTTCAGCCTTCCTTTTTCCTTCATTTTCACCTTTAACTTAACACTGTTTTTAAAGCATGCAGGAAAAACAGGAAGCAACAAGATGGTGGATGTTTAGAGCGGGGGAAAAAAGATTTTCTGGAAAATTATTTGATGATTCTTATAAAGTAGGTATGTATAAAATATACATTTTTAAGCTTTTAACACTGATATCTGCACTACTTTTGTATTTCAGACCATGCTTAATACATTGTACATTTGGAAGATGCTTTTATGCAATGTTTTATTTTATGCAGTGTTACCGTAAATGTATATTTAAATATACTTTATGTAGTAAGTTCTAGTATACTTGTAAGTGTCCTATCTCAATAGTGTAAGTTGATAAAAAGCTATTAATTAATGAAGTAATAAAAATGTCCCATTAAAACCAATCATTTTTAAATGAATCAATCATAATTAATTAATAAGAAATATTGCAATTGTATGTTATGTTACCATTACAGACACAGAACTGTAAACATAAGAACATGTTGTTAAACACATCTAATATACACTAAGACATTTCATCATGTTATTTGAATAAATTAAGCTTGCTAGCTGTTCTCCAGACTGACACTTACTACTGGTTATTTCATGAATGACTAGTATTATCATTTAACATATCCTGTAGAACTGATATCACTGGACTTTTTGTCTATATATGGAATTTTCCAGGACACTGGCCCCACATAGTAAACACATGGTTAATGTTGTTTTGTGTGCTGTGGACACAGGTTTCTTTGTCGGGTTTGTTTGAACAAATGTAATGATCTAGCCAAGTCTATAAACTCTGATTGAAAAAGCAATTCAGCTCTTGAGTTCAACAATAAAAGATCTCTAATCCTGCTTTATTGCCAGGAATATTGAACACAGTGGATGTTACCACACTGGCCTAAAGGTACCTTTCGCACTTTTATCAGGGCTGTCACTCTCGCTAATGCCCCACAAAGCTGAAGATTTTTCTCATCATTGGAGATTCTGTAAAACTCCATTCGGAGTTAAACTGCCTTTAAAATAACTTGGAAGTACAGAATGTGCATAATTTGGAATACAAATTTCAGGTATCTTATGAAAGCTAAACCTGAAAAGTGATGTAGGGTTTTATGGGCATTTTAAACACAGAGGGGTTTATTGAAGCAGACACATCTCATCAGAGGAACTGACCTCCTGACCCCACTGAACTCTCCCTGTGTCCTCAAGCACAGCCGTGGAGGGAAACAAGAGCCCTGCTTTCCTCTCATGGGTAAGAAAAGCCCATCAATAATTAACAAGCGTCTGATTGAAATTTCAAAATCACTGCCATCGTCCTAATCAAAAGAGAAGCAGGACTGCAAAAACAGGGCAGCTCTCCAGTACTGCATTTACAGCCTCTTTAACGTCCATTAGTTCTGTACTCTAAGCAGTTATATAAAGCAATAGATAAACATAATGAACGAGACAACATTCAGCCTTATTTAATGAGACTATTAGTTATTATTCCTATAGACAAGTATTTTTACGGTTTGCAACGCTATTGTACAACTTTTTTAAAAATGCATTGATATTATGTATTTTAAGTTTTATTATTTTCATGTTTTCTGTCATTTCATATTTTTCTTATTTTCATTTGTTTTAAAATGTATTTTCTGTAAAGCCGTTTTGCAACGATGCAAAAATTGTGTAAAACCTATAGAAATGCATTTGAATACAAAAATTATTATTAGTTGACTATTATTGTACTATTAGGGTATTACATTGTTTCTGTGCCACTAACATCACTGAACAAAAATGTCTTCAAAATTGTTTTCAGGTTGTTTTTTAAAAAGAATAAGTAGCCCTCTCTAAACTCGGGCCATTGGTTGGACCATTGTTGCTGGGTTAGGCTGATGGAAATAACAAACGTGTGTTTAATTATTAGATATTTATTGTGTGTTAAATTATTAATTGTGTGTTTAATTATTAGATATTAAGTCATCCTATGAGTGACTTAAATTAGGTAAAAGATGTAAAAAAAAATTTGTTTAGATGTTAAAATTTTACACAAGCTTTTTCAAGCACTGCTAAATAAACACAAAATAATCTCTAATCTTAACCAAGACTTGTCATAAGCCGAACCCAGTATGGGGCCCAGGCTGGCTCTGTGGAGGTCAGGCCGATCATTCAGTCTGATGCCTGGGGCCGGTCATCCACTCTGGCCTTTATGGAGGTGTTAAGGCAGTGGAGCTGCTAGAGTGTGTCTGATTAACTTCTCTAATAAGCTATTTGTACTTAATTTCCACTGCAGCTAAATCACAGCTGATGGCGTTGCTCCATAAATTTAAACATATCACACTTATTTCTGCTCTTTCTTTCTTGCTGACCCTTTGTGAATACTCAGAACCTGTTTAGGCTGTTTAAACAGTCACAGACGACTTATACAGTATGCCATAGAGTGACTAGTTGGTAGACAACCTTTTCTTTACGATAGGTCAGGTAATTTTTTTCTGCATATTGCTTTATTTTTATCTGTACTATGAGATGAGACAGAAAATCAAGTTTACAGTTATGCACCGGTTTTATCCAAAGCAACTTATAATGTATTCACTGTATACAAATTATAACAATTTACAATGTGTTCCCCGGGAATCAAACCTACAACCTTTGCGCTGCTAGCACAATGCTCCACCAATTGAGCTACATGAACACAGTTTAACAAGTTTCATTGCAGGGTTGTATGTGATTCAAAATTACATGGCTAAATTCCATGAAGCAAACATCATAAATGTAAATCAAAATGTAAATTAAGACTGTGCCCTTATTAGGCAAGTCACAACAACATGAGAAATGGAATGTTACTCATCTCAACTGATAGACACAGTGTACAATAGTTGAATTAAAATGAATGAAATTAGGTGCTGTTGTTTATAAAAATACAGTTTAACATGGATTGTTGCATAACATATGGGGTATTCTTAGAAATATTATTTGATATTAAAAAAACAGTGATCAAGTTACAAGTGTTTCATTATAATTAAAATTTTAACATTACCAGAATGCTTTAATTTTGTTCCAAAGTTTTAAAATGAAGCTTTATTTATTTTTTTACAAGATGAAAACACAATTCAAAATGATGTGTCCTATTTTGTGGTTTTGTTCTCTGATTGTGTTGAGTTTCTTTGAATAGCAATTCTTCTGGCTTCAGTAGATTTCTTCAAAAATGCAATCAGCATGAGTTAATCAATGTCTACAGCCTGTTTAAAGGTGTGAATAATGAAGAACAGCTTCCTGTGGCAAACATTCACACACCTGCAGGTGTTACATTTTTACAGTGTTTAGTTTCCATTAACTTTTGTGATTCTGTGATTCTATGGACAAACTTTTGGACATCCTTTCTGATTCCAACATGTTATTGCAGTGATGTTCTGACAATTTCTGTTTAAATGTGTCAAGAGTTCCTGTTTCAGTGACTTCCCTGTTATTCCTGATTAGTGTTTGTCTGACCCTGGCTTGAGTTTTGACAGGCATGGGGCGCAGGGCTGCTGGGCTAACGCTGCCACAGAGGAAGGGGGCAGGGGGAGGGGCGGTTGGAGATGTGGGGTGGCCCATCTGGGACTGAAGGCCTGGAGCTAACACAAGGGGTTGGAGGAGAACACTGTCAGCTTAGAGGACATACCGCTAAAGCAGAGGTCAAAAACACACAAACACAGGGGGTGGGGGGTGTTCAGTAAGAATAAATGGCAGCTCGATAGTGTTGTTTACGCATTCTATCTGTGTCATTTCAGTTCCCAATTGGGTAATGGAATTATGCTAACTTGCCAACAAAAGCATTGCTGAATTATCATCAGGAATCTTGTTGAGCACTTCTGAGGGCTAGATTGTGAAGGATGAGCTGGTAACTATGATTCAGACATAAGTCTGCTTATAATACTGCCTGTAAGTATGCCTGACTACATTGTATACATGCCTGGATATTTGCCTGTTTATAACAGCCTTCTCTTTCTTTTTATTAGCGTCTGATAAATTACTGCAGCCATGATTCCTAGAAAATGTACACAAACATCTTTTTAAAAAAAATCCATCTTCCACCTGGTTTCAATCTAGTAAGCCTCATTTGCATAAAAACGAGGCATGTTTGCACTAAAAATAATGACATTGACTTCATTTAAACGGCCAGATTAGATTGTGGTTAGTGTGTTCACCCCTCACTGTGTAACATGGAGGAATCAGGGCTGTTCCACATAGACAAGTTATGAGAAGTTAAAGACTAGATCTAAGATTCTCTTAAACACAAGCAGAAACATTGTGAGCCCGACTGCACCACAGGTGGATTACTTTATGTGCACTTACTGCAAAAGACAAGAGTTCATCTGAGGTTCTGACAGAGATGGTACGGGAGAGCTTTACCTTTCTCCCACAATCCTCCAGATCTCACAGATCATTCACCAAAATACAAAGGGAAACAGAGGTCAGAAGTGGCTCGTAAAACCCACTGGTTTCACGCAATTAAACATGAGAGGTTCAAATATAGAAAATAATTGTGTGCGCCTCCGGACGGTTACGTTAGCGTGAGATGTTTTTCCCTGCAGACATTTTCTTCACCCCCAGCAGATCCTTTCAAATGCTGGCCGAGGTTCTGCCGTTTGGTAATGACATGCAAAGAGGTGTGTAAATATCACCTTCTGCAATTCTCCTTCGTGAAAGTTGCCAAAAAATGTGCCTGGCATCACGTACTGTAACGCGAACACATTCAGCCTTCACTTCCAACATTAGGGACATTAGAAATCACAAACCGAACACTTGCTAATTATTACACTCTCCCCACAGATCGGCAGCCAACAGAGCACCGACTTCTCAATGTCAATTTCTCGGGGTAAAAAATATATAAAGGTCAGGGAGCGAGTTCCCAGGGAATAAGAGCATTGCTGAGGTGCTAAATGGTGTGTATCTGGCTGTGATCATCCTGCAGACAGCTGGGTTAAGATTATACTGCCCTCTGCAGTCCTGGGTGATGCAAACTGAGGACCACAAGCATTGTAACATTTTACATTATGACCAATTCTAACGGTAAATACAGTTTAATAAAACAAGATTTTTGATTGGTCAACTTGTTTTCATTAATTAACTGACTAGTTAATGAATGTGGCTTGTTTTATATTGAATTTATATTCATTTTTAACATTTTAGCAGAGTGCTAGCAGGAATTGTAGTTGTTAGACCATCAACACGTTCTATGTTCTTATAACAGAAATGTGTCTGATCTATATCTGGTTGATTTTGAAAATACATAGTTTTGCATATGCTTAGTTAGGGTTGTGCCCATGTTTGCGTTTGGTCATCCAAATTTAGTATATCACACTAATGAAAACCTTCAAACTGAAATAAATCACATACATCACGAACACATTGTTAAGAAACCAGACTCCATACAATTAAAATCTAAAATACAAAAATATGTCTAAACCTGTTACAGACAGTTGATTGTGGCTGCAAATAACAACACAACACCAGACACAGCTGACAACTCAAAAAAAGACGGCCCATTAAACAACGTGATGCCTAACACCGCATTGGTGTTGTCGGGCCTGCCTGTGAGTGCTGCTCTTTCAACTGACATTTGTTTTGATGTGTGGGGACAGTAATTAAGCGCCTCACCTGACTGAGAAGGTGATTTCTTCTGTCAGATTCTGACAGGACTCCCAGCCACAGGTAAAACCAAATAGTTACATGCACGGTAGCAGTAGAGGAAAAAAAACCTAATGTTTGATTGCACAATGGCGCAGCATAACTCTGAGCTGTTACCGTGGTGACAGCGTCTCTGTGTGAGCTATGCCAAATCTGGCATCTTTTAAGGCTCTGCCTCATTATAGTTTATGACAAACTGATGTTTCTCAAAGCAGTGAAAAACAGAGTTACGATTGGACCAGGATGACGATGTCAGTCTGTGACAGTGTAAATGCCACTTAATTGAATGAGACATTGTCAAATTTCTATATTTTTTTATAGACATTCTATAATTTCTAAATTATCCTTTATTACTACAGAGCACTGAATTATTTAATTACTTAATTATTTAATTATGATTTGTGTTTACTAGGATATAAATTACTATTACTGTTGAGCATATTTAAGGTTATAGAGCTTAACAAACCCTAACCTCTAAGTATAAAATCCTGGCCTGGACGGAGCTGATCCACTCCTGACACATTTTCTTTGAAAAGTCTACATCTACAGTAATCTGTATTTGTAGCTGTCACAGAATCAGTTCATTTGTTAAAAACAATTCTAAAATAAATACAGTATAAATATATATGACAAATATATAAATGTATAAGAAATAAATATTAATTTTAAAATGAATAAATACATATTTAATAAATAAATTAAAATGACACTTAACATTCAGGAACAAGCCAGAGATACTTCAATAAATTGTAGCCAGGAAACTTTTTTATAAGTCAAAGTAAAGATGGAGCAAATTATTTCATCCACGATTTCATCAACTCCACAATCTGTCCACCACAAAACAGGCTTATATTTATATGCAAACATACCACGGACAGAGATCCCCTGCCATGGGTCAACTCAGAGCAAGAAACCTGGCACAAAGTCTGATTTCAGTTTGGATGATTTATCAATCTACTGGCTACATTAAACGGATTTCTTAATGAAGTGAGATCTTTATAAGGATTAGCCCACCACCTGCAAGGTGCCACCTGCTCATCCAGCATAATTGGCAGGCTTGGCAAAGCAGCCATCAGCATAAAGATGCAGTAAGAGGGCAAGAGAGCAAGCGAATGCAGTGTCGGAAAAAGTGTGCGAGCGATGACACAAATGTCTGAAAACAAAGTCTCCTATGACACAAACTGAGCATCCAACTTTTCTGCTTGCCCTGGCAATCTCGTATCGACTCTGGCATGGCTAACACCCCCAACCGCGGCAAATACATGCAGCTATGCTACACACCGTCAGTTTGGAAATATCCAAACAACAGTGCCAGTGCAAGTAGATTACTCCTGAACTGTAATCATCACTTATTTAATATAATTACTGTAATTTTAACTCTTGAATTTGGTGTCACACACAGAAATAGGCTAAGCTATTCTGACAAAAATGCAAAAAGGAACATATTGTTTACACCACACCTTTGTTAACAACATAAAGACCCTCACATAGATTGTCTTGCATGTTATTATAAAATGATTTAAATTCACTTACTAATGTGTATTAGTCAAGCACCAATTTACATAGTAATAGTAATCATGGTTCCTCATTAAAAATGTAGCAAAATAATAGTAAAAGAAATTCTTATAAAATTATTTGGGCAAGTTCTTATAAAAATATATTATTATAAATTTTATATCATATAATACGATATTTATATAATATATTCTATATATGTACACTCACATGAGGTGAAGAATCCAGTCTTGTTAGTCACCTGATGAGTTACTGATTGCATGACCAAAAATGGGTAATATGCAACAGTGCTTAATATTGGAGAAATGTATCCTGTAATCAATCAAAACCTCATTTAATAACTTTATTCACCATTATAATAAATAATGAATGTTAGGCCATATAGATGTTAAGACAATTTCATGTGACAAACATAAGGAGATCATGGACAACATACTCATATTTGAAAAATAAATTGTGGCATAAAGCCCACTGTTTATCTTTCAGTTTACTTTAAAGGAAACTGTAGGCAGTATACAGTCTGTACTGTATAGTATTCAGTACGCTAGTATTACATTCTGAACATAGCCTACGTGTGTGTTCTTGGGTGGCTTGAAGGAAAGGTGAACACTATAGGTGAAAAGCTATTATAAAAAGATCTCTTTGAACTTGCCTGCCCCCGAGCATGTTGACTATAGCAGAAGGGTGGCGTAGGTATTGCTTAAGATTGCTAAGTGATGAGATGACTTTAGAACCCAAATCCTTGGGGTGAGAAAGTCATTAACAGTGTGACACCAAAACTGCTGGCATGACTATGTGGCAATCATTCTCAAATAGTCTTGTATTGCTGGATCTATAAGCAGAAGATCCAAGACATGACATCTGATAATGTTCTGAGCTGTGGTCCATGTGCTGGATTCTGACTACTGGTGTCTATTTTAAAATCTAAGTCTTCTTTTTGTTGCTAATCTAACAATCACAACAATATGATAGCAGGAAGTGTTTGTAAAGTCTCTAAAAATATTCTGTTTATGTCTGTGGCTCTTGGTATGACTAATGCTTTAAATCATGTAGCTTATTAAGGACAGGTGGGCTGTTAATTTTCAGAGTCATCAGATTTATGATATTCACTTGGCAGACAACAAAACCGGTGATAAAAATCTTATTGACTCACATTAAAGGGGGAACTTATATAGCCATATCTATATAATATCATAAGAATTTGGGGTGATCTGTTGTGACTTGGACCACTACTTTACATAACTACCTAGCAACACTGAACACCCTAGAACACCCTAGCAACCACCTTCAACACCCTAGCAACATAATGGTGCCACTCAAATTTTTTTCATAAATTGTAAAATCCAGTTAGGTAAGCAAAACCTAATTGGATGTTGTTATTATTATCTATCTATTTGTTTGTTTGTTTAATTGTTTGTCCAAGTGTTGATATTATGATACTAATGATTAATTACCCAGCATATAAAGTGGTTATGGTTCCCTGCAGTCTCTGGGTAACCAGAAGCCAAGCTCAGCGTATTTTAAATCTGTGTGAAAATAAAACAAGATCACTTTCTATGCAGCTAAACAATCATATTGCATGACAATCTATGCCAGCATTTTCAAACCATCATGCACAAAACTGGCAAGCATGCACAAAACCAACTCCCATAGCAACATTTGAATGTCGTTCCATATCAATTTGTGTCACTCAGCGACTACGACTGTCATTCAGGGAGACACATTGAAGGTCTTGAGATCTAAAAATAAACTTAGATCTTAATATCCCAAAGAAACAGGCATCCCACAAATTTTTTTACCCTCTCAAATAAACCACCGGCAGATATTTCCAGACCGTTACGCCTGACAGGACAATACATTTCTAAAGACAGAACTTACGATGACCAAACTGCCATGCGGTAAACTAAAGGAAGGGCCAAACTATTGGACATGGCTGCTGGGGGTCTCACCTCACCACATATCAGCTCAGTAAACACAGAGACCACATTAGAGCCTGTGAGACAGAGTTCAACATAAATTACATGAACCTTTTGCCCAAAGGTGACTGGGCTGAGATAGAATTGAGCACAGAGAAAAGCCACACAAGTGCTCTCATTTATCTGAAACCACATAGTTTCAGCCTGTGGTCTTAGTGAAAAACAGCACACAGCAGCTCTCTCAAGACTCCCTCAAGAGAGTTCAACCACAACTTTACTGTTTCTGTTCTAGTGTTCAGCGTTTTTGTGTCCACAGTGCAGGGATTTTTGAATTGAGAATGTATTTCCAGGTTGGACAAATTAAAGTTAAGCAATTTACACTATACATATGATTACATTTAATTATTATCCAAGCATGTAGCAAAAAAAGAAACACAATTGAAACACAATAGTGAAACACTATTGATTAGGGGTGTAATGTATGGCAAGTTTCACACAGTAATTCTTTCATTGGAAATCACACATATTAGATGTATACTGTATGTTACATATTGCTATATGCATTCCCTGGGGTTCGTTCATCTAAGCTACAGGAAACATAATCGATGTAATGGTATTAGACATATATCGTTAGATCTTATTTAATAGGAAATACAATAAAATAAACATATGTACATCTCTACAATTGTATTTATGTCTATGGTATAGAAGCTGTTTATATATTGATAATGTATGTCACTGTATCTGTATCTACCCAAACATTAGAATGTGTCCAAGACCCACACATACATACAAATACTAACAACATCACATTTAAATAGAACAGCCTGGTTCCATGCTGTTGTCACTTGAACTCTTAAACATCCTGATATTTTTACATGTATCTTGTTTCTAAATGCAGATCCTTGGCCAGAGCCTCAGTTAATTAACACCTAATAATATCTGGACGTGGTGTTCTTGCAGAGGTTACCACGGCCATATATTATACAACAATTTGCTATGCGCTCCCAATCGGACCCAAGAAGATCTGACTGAAGGGTTTCAGACGGTATCTGTAGATCCTGGCCCAGTTACCGGCACTCTGAATCTTACATAACCCAGGGCTTCTCACAGCACACTGTCTCCAGACTGCAGATGGGTAATTTGTTTTGATCTGTGATTATCTCGCCCATGTTCTGAAGAAAATGTAAACCTCTTCTGAGACTGTTAGGTAAATCCCACAATGCGAGGAACTGCCCCGGGGTCTGAAGTACTCACTCTTTTTCCCTTTATTCCTATGAAAGGCAAAGACACCTGACAGACCCTAAACCCCCCACCCCACCTCCCAGGATCTTAACATGCCGGGTGTGAAACTACCAAACTAGGGAGAGAGTGAAAAGGGTGGAAGGGAGGCAGGCGGTGATGGGGTCACACAGAGAAATCGGTTTTAATTAAAGTGAAAAATAAAAAGAGGTAATCTCATTACATGCACCCAACAGAATTTCCTATGTGTCTCCACTTGTAATTAATGTTAACAGGCCAAGCTGCCACAGGGCGATCCTCAAAAAGTCTTGTACCTGCCTAAACACGATATTCTGTGCTGGCTGCCAGACATACCTTGGAAATTATCGACTAATTATCTACTAAATACATTTGCTTGTGTTGAAAAAAAATCATGCCTAATTGCAGGCACCATTTCTTTTCCCCTCTGAGGGGGAGCTGGCTTATCTGAAAGAGCTCATTATATTAATGCCGGTAATTATGTATTTTGCTTACTTTTGATGTGCCTCTGTTCTAACGTTCCCAATAAGGAAACAACTGTAAATATGTCAAAAGATCTTTTGTGTGCTGCTGTATGTGTTGTGTCGGATTTGTGTGTTTTTTATGTTGGAAATCCTGTGAGTCTCAGAAGAATGGTATTACAGAGAGGTTATGAAAGCTTAGGATCAAATCTTCGCTCCTCTTCTTGCATTATTCATCTGTGCTCCCTGAGGGCTGTGGAATGGGGTGGGAGGGGCCACAGGAGAGAGATGCCACTGTTTCATTCCACACCAGTGCTTGAACAGGGCCTCTACTTACCGGTACACAATACTGCCAGTTTTGCACTGTGCTGTTCTCTGTATTGGGAATTATTCTTGTGTACCAGCAGCTATCATAAACCAGCAGTACTCTCAAAATGACAGTTTGTCCTGTCACTCGATATCACCATGAAATCTCAGCCAGTTATGGTATGATTAGGGTATCAAACCTAAAATCTGCTGCATATTGTATCTTCCGGTTAAAAAACAATTTAGATATTGCAGTGACAATGACATTACACTTGTTTTTAACATTATTTAGAGGTCTTGAATAAAAATTAGTAGTCTGGCAAACATGACAATGTGTTTTTTGCAACTAAAAAATGAGTTCCCAAAAACGTTTTTTATGACATATTTTCAGTTTAGCAAATAGTTCTTCCTCGGAAACGCTCATTATAACAACTTGGAAACTTGGAAAGATTTCCAGCAGATAATAAAGCTTGCTTTTGCAAAAACACTTGCCTGTAGGTGGTTGGGACTGTAGCACAATGTGCAGTTTAATAAATTAAATGAAAATGACTGAGATGGTACTTATTCTTAAAAACTGCTCTGACATTGCGTTGTGATGCTTACATGGACAATGTGGGTTCAAATGCAGCTCAAGTTTCTTAACCACCACCCTTTGTCTCAAGTTTCCTCTCAACTATCCTATTAATAAAAGGCAAATGGCTCAAAAATAACATTTTACAGAAAAACACAACCACATTTGCTATCCTAAGCTCACCCTGTCTGGCATTTTTTATGACTATATATTGAATTTGTGGGTTAAACTTCACGTTCCTTTTTTAACATTCCATGTCTTTTTCTTCTCCCTTACACCACTTCCTAAGTAAAGAAGACATTATCACCTCCTTCAATGTGAATATATCAAATTCTCAATGAAGCGTCATGTTGCTGGGATGTCTTGAATTCACTTCTGTAGCTCTTTAAAGCCATAATGCGGACACAGGACACCAGATAATTTAATGGTTTTTGACTTAAAATGCCCCCAGCGCTGTTTCTCTGCCGAGCACACACATTTAGAAAGTCTTCATCCTCAGACTGTGTTAAATCATAGAAAGAGTCTATTGACCCCCAACACACACACAACTTGACATGATGGAGATCCAGTTAAAGGTATAAACTCTTCAAGGGTTCTTGTCTTTGTTCTGCAGCCATGAGAGCGAGTGAGGGAGTTTCATGTTGAATCACTCTGTGGTTTACATTCCACTCGTGTTGTGACAACACATTTCACAGGCATCTCAGATGTGGCTTTGAGGTTTGTCTTTTTTTCTGCCTGATATAAAAGAACTGCTTTAAATAGGAGAACATACGGCCATCCTGGAGTGGATTAAGGTTACGCTGACCATAATCTCAAGTGTCAGATGCTTAGCCCAATGGAAACAAAAGGCAAATTTACATCTTTCTTTTAGTATCGGGAAAGGTTACAGCACTCGCAGAAACTCGCACATTCACCTTTTGACAAAATATATGAGCGGGTGATGACATTAGAAATTGGATTGTAATGTTGATCTTATGAAGAGGTTGTGAAGGACCTTGGTTGGGTATGAGGACAGATGTGTCAGTATCATTTGGAATATTAGTTTACACACTTATAAAAAACTTATAAGCTACAATATTATTATTATTTTTTACATTTTTGCAATGTTAAGGAATAGTTCAACCAAAAAACGAATATTCTATATATTTACCCTTGTGGTATTCTGATCCATTTGTTACTTTTTTTTGTGAAAAGAGGCATTGTAAAGAATCTTCATGCATCTATACAATATCACTATAGCTGTCAAGCAAGCCACCATTACAGTGAAACATAATGTAAGGTCTGTATAGGTTTTGTCTTTTATTCTGACAGGAGTAGTCTTGTTCATTGTCATGTGATCCCAGTTTCCTCATGTGTCATGCTCTGTTTGGTTGCTTTGTCTCATGCGTTACATTTCTATTGTGTCTTGTACTGATTAGTCCCTGTGTGTGTATATACATACACACACACACACACACATATATATATATATATATATATACACACACACATATATATATATAACTTTCATGTTTCTAGAGTATATACAGTATATACTATTGGTCAAGAGTTTAGGATCACTTATTTTTCTTTAACCCATCATCCATCTATCTATCGTCTGTATTTCTGTCTCTCCTGTATTGAAATGTAAACGTTATTTGTTGGAATACAGTGCATGAGTCCTGCTTTCGCTTTTTAGATACTTAAGTACTTAAGCACAACTTTAAAACAACAGGACTGTGACTAAATTATGACACAATTTAATTTTGGAGCTAAACTAATTCTTTAACAAAGGCATCATGGTTGTTAATTAGTAAGTTTTGCATTAATTAAACATTAGCATTAACTGCCAAACCCAAACGCTGATGGGAAGGTTTATGTTCTCATAGTTCACAGTAATAACAAGTCATGTTGATGACTAAAGTGGTTACACGATGATCCACATGGAAAAAAAATACTTGGCACTTGTTTTATGCCTAAAAGAAAATTCAGCCTCATTTGTGGGCCAGAATTGCTCAGCTACATGCTGGTGTTAACCCACAAAAACTTCCAAATATCTTCACATTGCAAACCAAAACCATTCCCCAGTATCTAATGACATGTGTGATCATTCAATCCCTGTATGTACAGAAGTGATAGTCTGAGATAAACTACACTGTTCCATGGATTAACATTGCTCTGGATTATTCTTACTGATGAATATTATCATAATACCTCCATAGATTGTTACGTGACTTTTACCACGGCCCCTAAAACACGATGTAAGAAACCCACTTAAATATGTAAAGTATACACTTAAAACCTATGCTGTGATAACACACTCTTTTTTAATCTCTTGCTTCCCTCTCAGCAAGATTTTGCTGTACACGGATATTCATTTGAATCAGTGTCTTATCAACGCCGGTAAGTGAGAGAAAGTTCATATCAGGCGGTGAGGAAAAAGTGGCAGTTAATTTAGCAAACATCTAATTTCGGTTCAGTGACACTCAGAATTTCTGGGGCAAGGTAGTTAATTCACAGTTAAAAAGATGAGAAACACTACAGTTACAGGTGTGAACAGGCAATTAGCTGTCTATTCGAATCAAGGTCAGGATTCCTTGAGGATCATTATCTGGTAATGGAGGTTCATTTACTCACTCTTTTAGGGTGTGATAAGGCAGGAGAGAATAGGCCCGGTGAATCATCTCTTTTGTCTGATTTGCCATCCAGAACAGAAAGATCTTATTTATTCATTCTGGTAAAGTGCATTCGGTTTAACTTCTGGTGCTGCGAGAATCATTGAGAGAGGTGATGAATGTCAAATAATTTTGCAATATTTCCTTGCACACAAGGTAAGCAAATTAATGATAAACTGTGTGATTTCAGCACCACTAGTGCCACAGAACAGAATTGCAAACATAAACATTGCTTTTATCCAAAGCTGCAGTGCAAGCTAAAACTAAAACTTTTATCTTACAAGTTATTACATGCAGCAGCTTGCAAAGCATGCTGGGAGCTGACACCTGTCCTATTACAGTAAAACTTAGGTTCTTAGATTCTTTCTATTATTAAGTGAAAACAACCTTATACTTGCAGATAGATAACTTAAATGTTTATAGTTTCTCAATGCAACAGCCACATTAAGTAGTTTGAATACAGAAAACTACTTTGGGACAACTACTGAAATTCTTATATATGTTTTTGATGTAGGTTTCTATATGCAGTATTTTCAGCTACATCTCATAGTTGGAACAATGCTTATTTATAATCCTGTATTGATAGCGCAGACTTCCTGTCCTAAATAAACACATACACCACATCACCAGGCAGATCTCATGCTACAATTTGTCTCAACGGAAGTGTGGGGACATCACGACAATGACCCTCACTACATCATTATCTCACACAGTAAATAACCCACTCGGCTATTTCTGAGTGCCCTCCAAGACTCAACGACCTAAACAAACCCCTCTTAAAGCTGAGAAGAAAAGCAGGAGAGTGAGGCAGTGATGGTAAGACACAGGGGTAGGGGGTAGCTGTTGATGGAGTGGTGTGGAAAAGAGATAATGGTATTGGTATCAGATTTATTCAGAAGAAGAGGGCGGCAGCGAGTTCCTCCCCATCTCGCTCCTGATTGTGAGGGAGACATGCAGAGAGGTCGGAGGGTCAAGCCAAAAGGAGACAGCATTGTGTAGGAGCTGTCACGCTCCGCCACCTATTTTGACATGCACAAGGCTGTTTGTTGTCTGTCGAACATGCAAATTGCTGGCCTGCTGTCATAAGGCAGCAGCTATCTGCTGGAGGGAAAATGAGACCACCTGTAACTGCTGAGAGGGGTGATGGACAAGCATTCAGCCCATCTCCTTTCCCCAAACCCCCACATGCAACATGAATGCCCCATTCTCCATATTCAAAGACAGAAAGTAGGGAAAAATTACAGGAGGAAAAGCCTGAACCCATGACTTTTTAATGGCTTCCAGCACTCACAGCTGATCCACCTGCAGGAATTTGCAAACTGCTGCAAATGTTTGTGCATCGTGTCAATGTCATGAGCCTGAAGTTGCAACAATAATAATTTTTAAAAAAAATTTAAACATTTGCTTATCCTGTAGATGTGATTCTCAAACAGTATTTAAAAAGGTTTCATTTGAACACATTTAAATAAAAGTTCCATGTTAAGAAAACAAACTAATATGTGTAAAATGTGCAAATTGTATGCTTTTGTGTAGCATACGCCTGTACACTGCTTCATATATGTGCTGTTTCTCACCAGTATTGATGTTTGTTATAAACATTAATTAGAGTGAAAAAAAATTAAATATATCCAGTATAATACTGTGCAAGGATTCTTTATTGAATTGTCTTAACAGACTTCAATTCTTTAAAATCATTGTCTGTCTCCAGTCCAAAGCCAGCCTAAAAGAACCACAGTGCATTTATATTTATATATAAATATCAGAATGACTCCCTAGACATGTCATTGATTTAGATTGCAATGTCAATCAAGCATATTAGACTGTATTATAAATTTATAAAGCCCATTTTGACCTGCAATATCCAGTGTCTGTAACAAAGCCATATTAGTACAGTCATTTACAAGCACAGATTGTTATTGAAATTAAATATATTGCAAACCTTTAATAATATTTAGCCTTTAGTCAGTGCCCAGTGTCTAATGAATTATGATTTCTCCATCCCACCCCCAGCTTCTGTGTGTGTGTGTGTGTGTGTGTGTGTGTGTGTGTGGCATGCGGGAATCTTTAATTTATGGATGTTTTGAACAGAGAAGTTAAAAGAACAGCCTTATTCCCTCCAGACACCTCTGAACTTGGATATCAAGAGGCAAAGGGAAGTGAGATGATGGCATAAAGCAAAGTCATTTTAAGATACATACATAAATCTCCATGTAGACACACGCTCTGTGCCATCTATAACACACCACTTCTTGAGGTATACACGCACCCAAAACTGAGGATTAGGCTTGTTTCTTTAATAGTATGGCCAGCAACCATTCTTATTATATAATTTAGATTACTCAAACATATTCAAATGTCACCTTTATAATCCCGGAGGTGTTTTGCATAAATTGAATAAATCAAGCAGATATTCTAAGAGAATCAAACATATCAAAGGTTTCCTGTCTTTGAAGTGTGGTAGACTTTAATTCCAAAACAGATTTTCATGATAAATAAATACATTATTTATGAATTATGGTGATAGAAAGAGGGGGGAGGGGGGAAAACAACACTCAAAATTCATGAATCATTTTAAGCCATGAAAATGTCAAGAGAGGCAAAATGACACATTGGTTGGTAGTGCTGTTGCACCAAGGCGTGTATGTTGCACTCATTAGCGTACACACAGACCAAATCAGAATAATATTCCTTGCTCTTGTTTGTGTTTCGTGCATAAATCAAAAAGTGTCAATTATTCATTTGAACCAAAAGAAGTCATTATTATCATTTACAGTGTGCTTAAGCATTGACACATGTAAACTAAACATGTCAGTTTAGTTTGATGCGTGATGTTTCCTTCAAGATTTTTTTCTTTCTGACAGTTAAAGCAAATGACAGTGTTTTGTAATTTTTTAATACATCACATGCCACACTTTTTGTAAACAAAAGCTGACACTCTTCTATTGCCCTTCATGAGCTATCGCCTTTCATTTTAAATCGTGTGTAATTTATTAACCTAACAACCATGTTAATCTTAAACTCTGGTTTAACATCATAACCTACTCCTTGCCTGTGGCAAGACTATAAACATTGAGTTCTGAAAAAAAGTGTTAAATGGCTGATATTAGGTAATGAAGTGTGGCTAAAATGTTCCCTGCAAACAATTTTAAAGGTGGTTTATGGGATAGAACGCAATAATAATTAAAACTTGAGATTGAGAGAGCAAGAAAAAGAGCAAGTGGAAAATTTGTGTGTGTGCATTTTATTTTAGATTTTTTTTTCCAAAAACTTTAAATAATTAATAAATTATTTGTCACATTTGATAAAAAAATGTTACAGCTATAATGTAACCCCATATGAGGTAAAAAATTTATAAACACTTTTGCTGTAAAATAACATACGATGCAAAACCAAATGTTCAGGTCTGTAAGAAACAATCATTTAAACACTGCCCAGTTGAAGTGAGTTACATTTTTATCAGCTGTCCCAAAACTTTCTCACAATGACCCTGGGCCATCACTCCATCCTTATTGTTGAGCCCTGTGATGTTACAGTCCCAAGAAACATCAAAACAGAAAAAAATGAAATGTAACTAGCTGGTATTAGTCTTTTTGAAAGTATAGGTCATAAGTTGTACCCTGCTTCATTGAAGAGAGGCAAAAACAATGCAGTTGTTTAATTAACAAAGCCCGCTGCTGAGAACTATGGGAAAAAAGTATAAGCAATTGGGAGGCTTTAAATTAATAAATGAAGGGAGGTAAACACTGTGCGGTAGATTACAATGGCTGCTGTCGGTATAAGTGATGATCCATGCTCTTCTGTGAATGCTCATTTAACCTGTGAACCCCAAGGTTATTCCTGTACCTTCACTGTTCTCAACAGCCCGGCTGATGATTTATGTGCGCGAATCCATCTTCATCGTCTGTGCGCTCACCTTTATCTCCATCAGTGTTAATTAAAGGAAGGTCAACGTCTGCCTGCTTTAACATAATAAATCACCTCCGGGCCACCATACCAAAGCCGCAGAGCCCGACGCAGCAAGCACCTACATACATATTTAACCAGGTCATGAATGAACTGGAATAAATCAGATAACATACTGTAATTTATAGCTCTGAGGAACTCAATATGTTATTGTGGAAGTGAGAAATGAATTAGTTTTCTTTTAGTAGTTTGGTGATCATCGATTTGTTGTTCATTTTGGCTGTTGATCGGATTCAAATCCGGACAGAAGTATGTGGTGTTAGCCCAAAATTTAAAGGCACCTTGCTTGCATGGGTTAATGAAAAATAATGATTGTATGCAACAGCTTATTACACTGCTTAGACACTAAATGTATAAAAGCATGATAGCCCAATATTTAAATCAGCTAAAGCATCCTGCTCATCAAAGCAGTGACGTGATAGTTGATTATTCTCTCCAATACCATGAGCTGATGAGAATTTTCTAAAACATAATCACTAATCATTGCTCTGCTACAGTATAACTATTAATAAAAGTGCCAAAAAGGACAAAACATAAAAGTATAAAATCCCCCTCTCTGTAGCTTTTAAATGTACCGCATTGCAGTTAGTCACATGACATAAAAAACTGTGACATCTATGATGGGTGTCATCTGGGTGTTATTTTTTAATAGATCAAAGGCAAATTTGACCTGTTTAATGCACAAGGTTGTCATATCTCTGTTTAAGACCACAAATGTGGCACAAGAACTGAAAAATTACTTTTATTCTTCTTCTTTGGTGCTTTATTGTGCTTACTGGCACTTGGGATCTACATTACAACCACTTTCATTGTTGGATCACTGTCAGCTTTTTGTCTGAACAGACAATATTTAGTAGCACTACTAACAAGTAAATGATGACAGAAATGCTAATTGTGGTTAAATTATTTTCCTCAAAGATGAGGAAGGTATTTAGTTTTCAATCCAAACCCCAGAACATTAAATGTCTTTGCTTTTTTCAGGGTGCTTCTGTACATTCACAACCATTGTAAGTGTCCCTTATCACAAGATAGCACACGTTCCATGCATAAACCCCCGCTATTCAGACTCATAGATGTAATTGAGCATTGAGGAATCAGATGGGCTAGAGCGATCTGGCTCAATAGCAGCCGCTGTACTCTAAACGTGAGCGGCTCGTGCCCACAGCCCCCATCAATACATTTCAATTCCACTAATTGCTCTCAATTCATTTAATAAAGGAACAGGCATGAGTCACAATATCAAAGCATTGGTTGTTCATGCAAAGTTCTATTTAGATCTCTTTTTGGACAGAAATAAATATTGGGTTTTAAGACAGCCAAAAAGAATTTGAAATATATTACCTAATGACTCACATAATGTTAAATTGAAAAGGCAATAGAAGAGGAATTATACTGAACTGTAATTCAAAATAATAATAAATACAAGGCAAAAAATAAGTAAAAAAGACAATAAGTAACTTAAAAGGCAACAGCAGAAAGATGAATTACACATACATATTATACATATTTAAGTTTTGCCACAAAAGAGCTTTAATCTTGGCTCCATTTGATAATTTTGTTCTTTTACAATTGTGTATTGTGGGAAAATAAAGTGTTCCACCATGTTCCATGATGTGAATAAACAAAGTAAATATAATTAAAGTTATATATAGGTGGCATTTCAAATATTAAAAAATTAACATCATGCAGTATTTCTAGAAATACCCAATGTTATTCACAATCAGAAATGAAATATACAGTAAAAATAAAAAAATAAAAAATTACAGCAGTTGTAATTAAATTCAGGAAGTGCAATGAAGTGGAAAAATATAATAACAATGAGTATTTTTGTTGCCGGTAACATAATGGTGACACTATTGTGCATCACTGTTGTGCAACTTCATGAACCATGAACCATTAGAGTTTGTGAAACTTAACGTCCTTTTTAATAAATAACAATATTATGACATCTCTTGACTCATGAGGTCAACTGGACTTACTCAAAGCAGACCTCTGCCTACTTAAGGTCAAAGGAAGACTCTGCTGGATGTAATTTTGCATCCAGCAGCCCCATCATTCACTGTAAAGCTTAGAAACCCACCCCAAAATCCCCATCATCCCTCGATCCCTCTCTCTAAACATGGCTCCTGTCTGCTGCCCTGAGCTGTGGAGGTCAGGGGGTTAACACCTACCTGCCATGTCCACTGTCACATGACTCTAGAGGGCAGTGAGGGGCACGGGCCTGTGAGGTGAAGCTACTCAACCTGCGTTCGCCGCTCTGCTTGTTCTCAAATGTGTTTTTCAAGCATTTTTCTAGCCTTCACAATATCACAGACGGAAACTTGAGAGACTGGGATTCAGTTTACACTAAAGTCGCATGAAACTTTGACTTCGAAACTGACTTGTGTCCTGTCTTGTAAACAACAGACTTGAGACTGCAACTTTGAAATTTTTGAAGAACACAAGTCTCTAAAGTACTGTGAGGAGTTTGCTTTGCTTGTTCTTCCCTAATTTTTACTTAGTCATTTGCTTTTTTATTTTCAAAGCAATGCTGTGGAACACAAGGAACAATTCCTTTTATTAATTAAAAATCCTTCCTTATTGTAATTTTATAAAGTAGAAAACAAAGATAAATTTTGTATTCAACTGGATTTTACCAAAAGAAAAAATGCATTCTCAGGGAGTTTAATTCTTGCCAAATTGAAGAGAAGCTATAAAAGTATTTGAGATTTTGATAACATCTAAATTAATGATTTACAAACAATATTCAGTGACAAGCAAAATGCATGTCAACCACTTCAAATCAATGTTTAATATACCGCTATGAGAAGAAAGATTTTGGACCAATGAGATTTCACTGTGGGCGGGGCTACCCAGCATGAAGGTGTAGTACTATTTGTCCTGTCACTCATCACCTCCCAAAGTTGGTTGGGATAAAAACTCAAAAGAAATTGCTTGTTGCAGCTGGTTTAAGACAGGGTGTTAGTCTTGGCCTTCAAGGACTTCAGACTTGACTATGACTCTACTACGTGTCTGCGAGATACTGTGTGTTGTGGAGTTGATGTAGATTGATCTCAGGAGAAACAGGTTTGAAAAGCAGAAAACACATTCGCTGGGCTGCATGGACAGACTGTTGTGATGCCGATAAAACTTGTTGTTATGCCTGAAGTTTATTTTCATTTGTTGTGAGCATGACTACTTGAGCGGTTTTCACTCTGGTTCTAGCACTCTCCACACGGAAGATGATGCAGCAGCTATACTTGTTTTAAGTGATTCATATCCATACAGTCACAGCAGACACCTCCTCAAAGAGAGATACATGAGCGACAAAAAGAGAAAGAGACAGTGAGACTGAGAAAAGAGAGAGAGACATCCAGTCAGAGGCCCCGGCGTAGACATTGACTGATGTCGAAATCTACTGATCCTTTCCATACTCGCTTGCAATCACTCACCCTGCGCCCACCCACGCGCGCACACGCTGCTCAGCCAACCGCTGCGCACCCTCACGTTGGGCCCTGCTCTACAAGGCTCCAGATGCAGGCCCTTCAGAGTGTGTGACTGTCAGCTTAGCCCTTAATCTGCCACACACATACACATACGATCATGGGGACTTCCCAGCACCATAATTATGGCGTATATCTTCCTGTGTCAGAGCGAACATCAATAACAGTAATGACAGGCCTGATCTCATTACGGTCCTTTCTGTACATCGAGGGAGAAGTAGGAATGGCTTACACAGCAGCTCTTTCAAATACACACACACACCCAAGCTTGTTCAGCTCTTACACACTGCTACTCTTAACATAAAGGAAAACACCATCTTGAAAACTCTTTCGACCCTTCCCTAGCTGCCAGTAAGCTGGCTCTCAGCACCAGGCAGAAACAGGAAATAGCTATTGTCAAAACTGTGTGCCACCACTGAACAAGAGATAGATGGAAAATACAGTGTGTGGTATGTGTGTGGATCTGTGAGGAGAGCGGGAAGAAAGTGCTAGCGAGGAAACCGCAAAAAAACCTGTGTGTCAGTTCACTCATGAAACTGCTGAGAAACGCCACGTACCTGCTCAGCTTGTCGCACTGAGTATGTGTGTGCGCTAAGATACTTTTACTAGTTTGAGTTCGTTTGTGTGTGTGGCGTAACTTGGTGAGTGTTAAGGGTGTGGTGAGACAGATGTACACATGTAGACATCATTTCTGATGAGTTTCTGTTTGGACATTAGTCACAAATTATAAGACTAAGAAAGTTAAAATTACTGTAAAGTTACTGCCAATTACAGTATTAGCAGTTTTGTGTTTAAAACTAATTTTATGAACTAATTTTTATAATAAACAAATTTTTTAACAAAATACATGTTGTATATTAGTAGTATTGCAGAATATCTATCAGATGAAAGTACACCTAAGGCACACCTAAAACTAAGCCTTGCATTACATAAATTATGAAACTATTTATTTAAAAGCATGACAGCATAAACATTTGATAAGTTGTAACAATAACAATAAAACAACTGCTGTTTAAAATGAAGTTAAAAAAAGGAGTAAAAATTTATCTAAACCTGTGTTTTTTCCTGTGTAAACTAACTTAAGGCATCCACTAAAATTACCCTGGGACAAGATAGTGAATGGTAATAACCAAAATGTCTCAGACAACTGTAGTTAGTAAGAGCTTAGTTTAGATAGTAGTTAAATTGTATTTAGAAAAAGGCATAACGTCACTTGTTTGCAGATGCTTTATTAGAAGGTCTATCTAGCTGTCTGTCTATATTATATTTATAACCAGCACACACTCTTTTTAGGTAGCCTTTAATAACACATTCAGATCATATAATTCCATCCGTCATTCTATGATTACATGGTTCAATCAGTCTTGAAGTGTTATGGATACAGGTGGAGGAGATGTGTTGCTGTAAAACATTCATATTAATCTGACATCAGGCAAATATTTCTTACTAATGGATATGCTGGTAGATCGTGCCATCAGTTATTACTCATTCCTTTTACCCAGGTGTCTTTGTACACCATCTTTCCCAGAGTTCCTCTTTGTTAAGTTACCTCAGCGATCTTTTGGAAGATCCTGATGCCATTATCTTTATAAATGAAGCTGATTTGGCATAAATTCATTCAGGAGGACATCTTAACTGAGTTATGACTAACTCTTGCCGTCATTCAGGCGGTTTGTGTTTCAGCGCAGATGTGTTTTTGTATAAAGCGAGGCCAATGACAATATCACATGCTACTTCCAGCAGCTATTGTTTTCAGGGACAATCATTTGCAATCCATCAAAAACCACCCAGGCCCACCCTGTAATGTGAGCACTCTATCCTGAAAATGTGCACGCACATGCATATCGCAGAAGGATCATGGGTACGGTAAGGCAGCACTGCCCCCATCTGGCCTATAGATGCCATTACACTATAAAACTAGTTAACCTAGGGCAAAGCTTTAATTAAGAGACAGCCTTAAAGCAGCAACCACAGCAAATCCCCCGTCTCAGCTCTCAACCCGGTGCCTATTTGCACTGATAACTGTGAAATTCACCCACTGCATGAAGAGAAAGGGAAAATAATTTCAGCGATAGCCGTAATGGGTTTAAGTGCGACTGGCAGCCAGCCAGGCTGAGCTCGGGAACAGAAGCCCACCGTGTTCCTTCATTGTCTGATGAGATTTTTGAAGAAACAAGGCCGCGAGTGAAACACCCTTAGATTCCTCCTGCGTGATGTTTAGGCTGATAGCACGGATCTTTTCTACAATGGGGATTTGAATAGTAATTAATGTAATTGATGATAGGAACAATGGTGCGGTGTGTATGCGGGGAGCTTATGTTAGAAAGGCTATCCCTTCCACACAGAGAGTTTAACAATGGAAGAGGAATGCCGAGGAAGATTCCGACAGTGTTCCCATCATTCCAAGAAGCAGAATGTTGCTTTGTGTGTTCAGAGCCTGAGAAGAGTGGCACACAGTCACGCGTCAATCCTATGAAAAATAACAAAATGAAATAACAAAAAAAAAACCATGTTAATTTAAAATTGATGTTGGGGGTCTGTTGGTTAAAAAACGCTTTATGAAAACATTTTGAGATTATTTACAATAATGACATTCCAAACTTGTATGCTGTCAAACTTAAAAAAAGACCAAAACACCCTAAATGCATACAACAGTTTTGCATGGGGAAACAGAAGAAAGTTAAGGCTGTTATGCACTGCTAATCTTCCTCATTGTCTAAGTTCTGAAATTCTGTTCATGTTGAGATTAAAAAACCTTTTGCCATTTGCACCCAAACACCACTGGTGCTGCAGTGTAAAAATGATAAATGTGATATAAATATATATAATATAATGTGATCAATGTGATATAAATACAAAACATGTCCTGGAGTATTGGTTGATACAAACACTCCATCACAACACTATATTCTGTATCACAACATGCTCACATTGCAATTAAATATCAACATGAATGCACTTAAATGTTCTAACCGTATCGCTTTTCTCTTTTGCTCATACACCATCTACATGCAAACACGATACACTGAAACATTTTAAACCTGCAACATGTTAACATCTAAGGATAAATATGGTCAAATTAGGTTTTTTTGTTTCTAACAGAAAAAAAACACAGTATACTTTGAAATGACATGAGGGTGAGTAAATAATATAAGTGTTCATTTTTCCACCATGGTGCTCATGTAGTAAATGTCTGTGTCCAAAACTGTTCAGTCATTTACTCTATTATTCTCACTAATTCCCTATAAAGCGAACATTTCACTATATAGAGAAGTGAAACAAAATTAAGTGAGCGATTTTGGACACTGGTGTAAAACATCATGCATTGAGGAGTACTGTCACTGACATTTTCATCATAAATAATATCCCTATCTTGTACCGGACTCATTGTTTGTCATATTTGTCACAATTATTGTATTTGTTAAGAGAGAACAAAACAACTACCTGCCATGTTTATTTGCTACATAATTTTATTACATTTTAGTAAGTAAAAGCACTATACTTTCTGTCACATTTATTTAATCTGTTTATATTTAGTACCTGACAACAAGAACAAACACAAGTTTAGTGTCAGTGCCCTCAAACTGATTCCAGTCAGTGAGTGTATAATTAAAAACAATGCATTGTGGGTAAAAACTAGTTAACAAATGAAGGGAATGAATTGCTCGTCCAGAAATCTGACAACACTACAAAATGGCCGACACCCTAGAAAGTGCACTATATAGGTGACGGGGCGAAGGGTGAAGGGTGGCAAAAAGGCCAAAAATAGGACTTTGCTCACATGCTGCCATTATTCTCAGAACATAACGTTAAAACAAAAACGTTCTCTTAAAATTCTCAGTTATCAAAAAATAATTCTTGCAGTAACATTAGTAGAACGTTTTTAACCTTATATATCATATAAATCACAAACATTACTCTTCAGTTGTTAGTGGAATATAAAATGTTTCAGAATTAAAATTGTTTGAATAACATTCTTATAACCAAGCAAAAACATTATAAAAACAATGTCTAAGAACATGCACATTTTGGCTCATCGGGCCCAGCATGCACATAATCAACTCACAATAATACCTACTGAATACTACAGTATTCAGCATCATCAGTGCTGTATTCACCGTCACTCATGCACTGTGTGTAAATGCCAACAGTGAGAACAGGGATAAGAAATGAGAGTAAAATATTCCCATCTACTAACTGTGCCTTAAACAGAACTATCCTGGCAATATTCCCTGTGGTCTTTTTAGTTTTGTTGTGCTAAATTTATATAGCACTTATGATTCATCTCTCTGGGGCTGTAGAGCAGAAAGGTCTCAGAGGGTTTTCCTGCAAAAACTCTCACAAGAGGTCTGAACCAGCCTCAGCTACAGCATCTACAGCTCATAAAAACCTAATGAAGATCCGGAAAGATGCCAGAGAGAATCTCATTAGGTCCTCTCCACATTCCTCTCTAGAAATTAAACTCTGGGATCTCCGGAGTACGAGATAAAAAAGAACGCCATGAGGAGTATCGGTTGGTTCGGGAATCTAGCAGATTGTAAAACTGCATAATAGGCTGAGCTCAATACAAAACTCTTCCATATTCAAAATGCAAGCTGTGGTGCTGTTATTCATATCACATTAAATTGATGGTTTAGTGCTGTTTATTATTTTAACAATTTGAATCATGAAATTATGACTTAAGCAGATGTATGTGCATAGGACATCATGCAAGCCCTGGCCTTAAATCGTTTTCAAGGTTTTTATCAACAGCTTTTAGCTTTTTTAGTGGGTGAACACCTATGTGTTAAGAGTTTGTCTTATGCTTCATAATGAATCACCCTTGCACATATTTAAAGTTACAGAGTTTGCCAGTGTTACATTGTCCTGAAAACACTGGCTAAACAATGTTTCAACAGTTTGTATTGTAATGATTTGTTTGTAAAGTATGTATTGTAAAGTTTGTATTGTATTGCCTGGCCCCATGTACTTGCATTTAAAGTGCATTACTGTAGAGACAATATTTGCTTTTTATTTACTTTAATTAATTTGCAATGAAACCTGACCACTTCTTTTATTTTATTCTTCTCATTTGTACTACCTGTAATTCATAGAACAGTGGACATTTTCGTGTCAGGACCGGGAAATATTGCAAGCCAGAATTGAACTTGCTTTGATCACATGACCAACTTGGCTGGTTTGTTGCGCATACATTATAAGCAGGTCATATCTCCAACCTTGAATTGTTAAGCACCACAACAATAAAAAGTTCACAAATTTGTGATATTTAAAGTGATATTTAATAGAGTGCACTTTTTTTAATAGAATGCACATTATAGTGTATCTTGATTAACACACAGGTGATATTTATCATGCACATGAATCTTAAACAGTCATTCAGGCCCAAAAGCTGTATATCACCACATAAATAATGTACATATAGAAAAAAGCTTTACACTAACAACACATGCTTATAAATTATAATGTGATTTTCATGTTTATCAAATTTCTGCTATTTCTTATGCTTCACAGAAATTTATCACTTAACAATGAATTATTAACCTCTACTGAAACAGGAGGTGGTCCGTCAATGGTGGAGAGAGAGGGGGGCAGCTGACAACGCTGTTTAACTCTCAGCATGGACTCACATGGTGTGGACAGTTTACATTTGTATACTCACAGAAAGATATGTGACTGTCATATCTGCAAGATGTCGGCAGATGTTCTGCAAAAGTTTGTGGTTTTCATAAATTTGTCAAAGATTTACTTTCATAACAAACGCTGATAAAGACCGTCCTTTTCCAAACAACAACCCTTTACGCTATGTGCAGCTTATTGCAGTCGTGGCTTATTAAAACCTATATTTACATTTTAAAATTAAGCGGCCTTTAGCTGGCATACAATTAGAGACAGTGTCGTGTTGCATGTGACGTCATTAAATGGTGTATGACTGTTGTTACTAATGAGAAATTGAAATTTGGCGACTTTTAATACGGCCCCTTACACACCATTTTTCCAATTTTCCTATACGCAAAATTTAGATTTATGCATTAGGCAGACACTGTTGGAAAGCAATTTACAGTGCATTTAAGGTAAACCTTTTGTCATACGGTCATATGTGTTATACACATACACTGATATCTGCAGTAAAATAAAGCAATAGGACAAGATGTATTACAGAGATGGATTTTAAAGTGGTTAAGGGTTAAACAGCATGAAGCAAAGAGCCTAAACCCCTTTATAAAAAAGCATATGAAAGGACAGAATATTACTGCCCATATCAATCAAAATAGTCAGAACATCTGTGGTGGGAAAAGAACTGTAAAAAGCTAAGATGTAAACATGTCTACTATTAATTACTATGCATAGATCCCTACCTTAGTGAGTTATATGAATTTGGTAACTGCTGGCAAGTGTTTCGGACTGACAACTGCATTTACTTACAAGTTTGAGTCTGTGATTTCCTGGAGCCCCACATTACAAAACGCAACCACCGGATGCGTCGAGCTGAATTTTTACACAGGATATTTCTGTTGTGCTGTTGCACTGCATAATACTGCACTACTGCACACCTGTTTGTTGTCAGATTGATTATGCATAACATTACAAAGCAATTCTTCACAATTTGCCCGAAAATGCAATTATGCATTATGTAAAATACAATAAGTTCGGTTGCCCACATAAAACCATATTAAGGACTAAATACAGGACTGACAGGTGTATTCTGCTGCTGTGTGAACAAATGTGGCCTCACACTTTGTAAACCACTGCTCCAAATAATGTAGTGAATCAGCATTCGCCTAACCATTCACTGTTCATCATAGTTGAGAAAGAGAAAACTGTACTGAACCTTCCTAAAAATGTAGTTTTTTTGTTTCCTGGTGCAGGAAGTAATTAAGCTAAGCCTTGATGGTCATGTGGAAGACACATGTTCTAGTATGGCTAGTGACACACGCCAATCACACTCTTTACACCTGTAACATAATGATTTATATCAAACAAGAGAGGTAAATTACATTATAAAGAATTAAACAAACAAAAACAATTACAATATTGCAAATTGAACAGACAGCTGTCCGTGGTGTTCAAATTACTTGTTCAAACTCGCTTTGTGATCAACCTAGATTATTTTTTTTTTTTACTATTAACTAAGCGAAGTCCTGCCCTCACAACAGCAATCTGGATACCTGTGATAACAAGTGAAAAATGTTGGAAGCAATCCACTCTGCCACTGTTAAAACCTTTCCGATCCTTCCACTTCATTAGGAAGTCTCTAATCTCTGCAGTCTCCTGCACTGATAAGGCCTCACCACTAATGCAGGCAAGTCAAAGTTCAAACTGCCTTCGATGTTTCGATGCTTAACTTACTGAAGTTCCTGCATGTTCATTAGACAGTTTTATCAGAAGAGCCTACCCCAATACCCATCAAGATGGGGGAGAGGAGAGTGAGAGAGAGAAACAGGGAGGGAAGATGGTGTGGTCAAGAACAGATAAGAACCAAGCTCTTGTCTGAGGCTGAGCTGACCATCTTTCCAGCCTCTTAAAGCTCCCCGTCTCTTAGTCAAGTCCTTTGAGCAGACCAAGAAAAGAGAGTGAAAGTGAGTAAGAACTTATAGGACCCATACACACTGTAGGTGTTTTGGAAGTGACAACTGCATTTAAAGGGAAATGAAGCTTCTACATTATTGTTATTTGTGTTAATCAGTAGTGAAATTGTGATGATTCATATAGTGATAACTATAGCACTGGTGGATGCAAACAAGAAATATGAATGGCAACAGTTTGTTGTTTGATGTTATCTACTTTTGACCAAAGTAATCTAGTGTGGTCAGTTTTAGTAAATTCTGATGACAGAGGCGTTGTGTTGTTTATGCACATTAAGTGGATACTTTTAAACATCAGGCTTAATCTGAACCATACTGCAAGTGTCATGGGTTCACTATACAAAATGTATTTATTATATAAAAACACTAAAACCACATGGGCTTTTTTAGCTACAGAGTTCATTGTACTACAAACATCCTGCAAGTTTCAGAAGTCAAACAGCCTTGATGTGCTTATGCAGTTGCATCTCTGTCGCCATGTCTGCCACCACTGCAGTGGCCCTGAAGTCATCCATTTTGCATCGCTATTTAGAAGCCTATCGAAATTTTCACATCTGAATCCAGTGGCCTGTGGCATTATGAGGGACTATTTATACAAATCACTCACCCCATATAATTGCGTTATAAAAAGAATATATTATTTTGTAACCCCTCTGATATCAAAGCAGAGGCACACCAGAGGGAGGACGTCCATATATTTAAAGAGCATATGGAAGGGATGACAGGAAAAAATAGTGTTTGCCTGATCAGTCTTTGAAAGCCATATTGTCATTATTTCTGTTTATTGGTACATTGGTTGTCATTACTGATCAGATCACATGAATCGTGAAGTGGTTCATTTCCACTGACAGGAAGCTTTTAACTGGCTTTTGAAGGTACCAGTGTTTTCAATGTAAACAGGAAAAAACATCATCCCAATATGAACTTATGATGGTGGTGGATTTTCATGTACTTTGAATCACTGTCAACATAATGTTTTAAAAATCAAGTGGTGAGATTTCTGAACATCATCTTTAATTCATGCCTGCACTAGTTTTTAAGTCTCATGTGATTCTGGAAAATTCTAAAATTTGGAACAGAAATAAACATTTTGTTGTAGTTTCCCAGTCGTTCTCATGTAAGAATGTCAATTACATCCTAGTAAGAGTAATTGGCCAAAGCTAAATGGGAATGTTGTGTATTTGGATGAAATCCTTTGCGACGTTTCTGGTCGATGCAAGCCAGGATCTCAGCAGGTGCCACTATAATCAAAACAGACCAGCATCTGTGGAAAGCACACTACTGTCAATACACGTACAACGTTCGGCAACGCTACCAAACGTTTTATAAACACTCGCATATAGAGGCACTATGCTGTAAACTCACATAATTGGTTAAACCACTGTCGCTGGATGCTCCAGCAACAGATTAGTGTTTACTGTGTACCATAATATAATATCATAGTACCATAAGTTAATGTGTTAACAAATACTAATGAGGTCATGGCTAAAATTATCTCAAATAATGAAGAAAATGCCTAAAATCATTGTTGTATTGTTCAGTACATGTCTATACTAATGGATTTACACATTCACATCCAATGTTTAGTAATAATATGTAAAATATATAATGCCCTTCGAAAGCTAAAACTTGACATACCATTAAACCATTTACATACTCGGTCACTTCAAGAGTGGCCATTAATTTAGAGACACTTTTATCAGTTGTGGTAATTCCATGTGTAGAAATACAGCACCTACTAGTAGATCAGGGATCTTCAACAAGCGCTTAAGGATAAGATTTCTAATTTATTATGTACCATTTTCTCTCTGCGGCTCCTTATAAAACCATCTTCCTTAGAGATGAATACTACATAAGGAATATCTTAATTCACAGTAGACTTTGTTACCCATGAATTCTCTGGAGCCATTTTGATGGATTATTAGCCTTCATAAGGATTTCATGAGGTAATGCAACCCTGAAGCTTAAAGACATGAAGCCATGGTAATTAAACATACAGTTTAAAGAAATAGATGTTATCCTTACTGGCATCCCATGGGCTTCCCAGCACACATTACACACTGTATGCTTGCAGTAGCTCTGCACAGATGAAGAGAACTCAATGCTCGATTGCTCACAATTATATTCATGCTATTAATTCTACTGAAAGACCTTACTTAGAACACTTGCTTAAATTCATTACAGTTGCCTTATTTATTGATTGATTCAGTTTCTTGACCTGTAAGGATTAAAAACAGACATCAAACTACAAAAATCTTTGGTTGTGTTAATTCACAGAGTATTAGAGTTGTCTTGAATAATTTGGTGTTGTACAGTAGTAATTCTGTGAAACAGAACAATGGTCACCAAAAAGAGCCTTTTTTAATTTGATAAATCTGATCTAGTCATTTGCTAAAACTGGCTGGTTATGACCAAAACAAATGTGGCACATATTCATAAATGTCACACTTAGGCCACTTGAGAACCACTGCTCTAAAACACTCTATGTTCAAAGATATGAATCAACTACACTCACACTAAAGTTTCCTTTACATTTAAATTACAATACCATAACTTTAACCAAAATCAAAAGCACACATGGGTGAAACATCAGTTTAAAATTTCAGTTGCCTGTCCCTAAAATGTCTCAAGACTTGCAGCTTTAATCACCATATAAAGCAACAATCACCTCTTCACAACGCTCTACACATGTTCGCTTTTAGCATAACCTCATACCATGGCAGTCTACAGCCCGCAAACAGCCACATAAACAAATCAGCTTACTGCAGACATCAAAAGTTTCCACCCTCCCCTCTGCTACAGTGACTTTCAGAAGCAGGGAAGGTCAGTTGAGGAAACAGCTTGTGGACAAAGCCTTCCTCTCCAACCATCTACATCTCTGTTCAGGCTTGTGTAGACACCAATCCTCCCCCAGAATCAGAGCGCTGCTCAATCGTCTGAAGTTCTCTTAATCAAAGTGCACTGCTGTGGCTAATCAAAGTCTCTAAATAACTCTTGCTCCCAACACAGGCCACCAGAGGATTAAAAATCCACTAGCCAGAACTAGGTTCTTCGATCCAAGCCCTGCTGCCTAATGAGAACTCCCTAAAGCCCTAGATCACAGCGAAAAGTCCAGTCCGATGGATGAGCAGCCATCTTCAAATCCTTAGGAGATCTTATCCGACCAGATGAAAATAGATATTGGTCTCTGGGAGTATGCTGGTTAAAAGAATGGCAGAGGATTAGGGGAAGGTTCTGCAAGCCGTGAAGTGTCTCATTTACATGGCATCAGCTTCTGACAGATAACTGTTAAAAAACAGGATAACCTGGAGGCAGGAGTGAATTAGCAACAGCATTTATTTACTTAGATCTAAGGTGGGATTAGACCTTGTTTACTTCTCTGCTGATATTGGCTCTCTGTCTTCTAAGTCCTTGATGACACAATTACACCTCAACGATATGGAGGTGTTTTGTTTTTTGACAGGTGTCTCATAATCGGATTCAATCAAACATTAGGGTTTCCAAATACCATTCTTTGATTTTATTCAACGAATTGGCTTTGGTCTGGAGTTTTTCTCGAAACACCCCTTAAAGTATCTTTTCATCACAGTTGGAATAACAAGTCACCATGAAACCAGGCTTTTTGAGGCTATTTAAATACCAATATTACAATTAAAAAAGAGAAACTATTGAGCTAATTATGAAACCTATTCCTTCACCAGCTAATTAGCAGAACCCCCACAAAATTCATAACAGAGCATACAATTGATTTAAATGAGAGGATATTTAAGAATATTCCCATACGACATTTAAGATGAAAAATTTGTTATACAGATTTGAAGCCCATTAAATACAGATACTTTTCCTGAGAGAATAAGATTCACGGTTCACAGTTTAACCCGCATGCTTTGAAAAATTGCTGGATATATACTAGCAGATCATCTCAATACTGTATCAATATTACCACAAAAAATGTCCTGTAATAATTAGTTCATCAATTCTTTATCTTCAAAAGACGTGCACATGGAGAGAGGTCTGTAGAAAAAGACTCTAGCACAGATCTGACAAGCTACTTCCTTGTCATGTCGCAGTCGTCTAACTTTAACATTTTCATGTCTGTCTTGGCAGGTTATTAAAATAAATGAGGATGCTTTGGACTGCAGTGGCACGTCCCCCTAATGGGACATGAGAAATCTGCAAGCCAATAGCAAGAGCTGACTGTTCCTGAAGCTGGACGGACTTTGAATAAAGTGGACAATTAGGGGAGATATTTTTGCCAAGTCCAATGAAATATTCCTTGTTATTTTAATAATGCAGACGATGGATAATTTACAGAGCCTGATTTTGTCAAGGTAATGTGCAGCTGGTGTATCTGGATGACACTTTGAATATCATCCCTTGAGTGCAGCTGTGGGTCCATTAGGTAAGGTGACACTGCAGGTAAAGCACATATATTGTAACAGCCTTACTTTAGGGGTATTTTTATTTTACACACGTTGAGAAACATAAACATTCCCACTATAGACGTATAGTTTACAAACGAATGCCTGATTTAACCCATTGACACGAATCCAGCTAGTTCCAGCTAGCACGAATCCAATTAAATACTTTTATTGGCAAATCTGTTAAAATACTGTGCAATTGGTTATATTCTTTATAAAAATATGTAAATAACAAGCACTGTATTCCTTATATAGTGCAATGTAAAAAATATATATATATAAATAGTATATGTACCTAGAATATATTGCAGCCCAGCTAATAGTTAATGGAACTAAGCACATTACTTGTGTTATTTCAACAATTATTACATAGCTCTTCCAGTGTTATTACTTGGTAATAAAGCTTTTGCTATACTTTTAGTTAACAATTGCATTTTAACAAAGTTTAGATGTTTTCCAGCTATTCTTAATAGCATGTGTCCTCCTTCAGACTCTAATCTAAGGTATTATGGTATTCTGAATAGCTATAAAGGTGGTGCTAACATGCTAATCTCTTTGGACACTGTAATGCTTTCATCCTTCTGTCAAGGACACTCATTTCACTCGCCGCTGTGAAGACATTCCATTTTGATTGCTTCAGTTTATTCACAGAATATTATTCATGGCATTTGTTGTCTTCCCAATGGGACTGGGTAGCTTTGCATTGTTTGGTTTCTTTCCCAAACATCCACATTCTTAAAAATTCATGGATTTGTTTTCCTTCACCCATGCCCCATAAAGCCTTTGTTTGTTACTCACTCCTCAAGTTAAAATCTTATTTTTGAGCACCAATATGTTTGTTTTGGTATGTATGTGTTAGTGTCTGTTTCAAGGGCAAAAGAACAACCACACTCTACAACAAGTCTGATATGACTATAGTTAAAATATGCTGATTAACTCAAGTTTATTATAATTTGGTATTCCTTCTTCTAGTGCTCACATGCTTATTCTTAGTCTAAAGAAATCGAATACTTAATTCTACAAGGGGGAGGTGAAAAACCCTGTCAGTTTTATCTACAGAGGTAAATATGTGGTTGGTAAATGTTCTGGCTAATTGTCTCTGCTGCCACAGATTTTCTGCTCTTTAAACGTATTATCTAATTGCTTGACTGTGTCTGCTTCCCCTGGAGGCATCCACACATAATCAGCACACTCTATTTGTGCTTCCCCACCAGTTGCATATTTAATTATTTGTGCTGTGTGTTGTAAATTGGCCCTCCTGGCACATTACCTCCATTATGGGCCTGAAATAAAGCGATTACTTTAAATTTTGTGTTGACTTCCTGTGCATCAGTGATGCCCTGGGTGAGACTGACAATGACTGTAGCTTTTAGCATTAGCGCACCCGTGGCGCCACATACACACATCCTTCGAATGCACAACAAAACATGTCTGTGCATAGTGAAATCTTGTCAGAGAGGTTAAGCGAGGAGAAGGGGGGGGCATATATTCGCCTTCATTTTTTTTTTTTTTTGAGATAATGACCGCCATTCCTTTTTCCCAGTCACTGATGACAGCTTGAACTAACCGATAATGGCATGCTGGCAGTGGAGGAGGCCACTTACGTTATTCCTCCTGACAAGGCTCAGGGGAAGGCCTCATTTTTTTGACATTTGACCATGCAAATTTGGTCCTGCTACATTATTCCACATTTACATCCCCTCAGCCAGCTGGTTAAGAGGGCGGCTACAAGCAGCAGCCCCCAGCAGTTCTAATAAAGGCCACGAAGCAGGAAAGCAAGCGGTTAAATATGAATGTAAAAGGTGATTTAAAAGAACGAATCACTCTCTTCACTTGGCCAGGTCTCTCGCAGCCTAAATGAAATAGTGTTTTATACAGAGATTGGGAGTGTAAATATGGACCTGTCAAATAATTAATCACCAGGGAAATTTCATTTCTGTGTTTAGTTTTGGCAGGGAGGGGGCGATATCGCATGCTCACAAAGAGTTACATTGTACAGCTTCTCTGCTGATGATCACTCTAGATTTGCAAGATTAATTGTGGGAGATGGTGCAGTAATGGCCAAAGTAAAAATAGGGTCTTTTCTACATTAGGTGGTGTAGATGCGCTTTATGGGAACAGTCAGGTATGATCAGAAACAGCAAGTAGTCACTGTCCTTGGCCCCCGAGGTGCAACGCAAACACACTTTACCTCCAGAAAGGTTCGAGCTGGCCTCCTCACCCCCTGGTTACAGCACTCTACGCTAATAAGGGAACTTCTTATGTCTTTCTGTTTATTTATTAATCCCCATACGCCAGTTCTCTGTTCATTTATTAATGTTGCACCTTCCCTCTTGTTTAGTTGAGTGTGGATGTCTTGTGAGATAGTGATGGGGTGGGGGCTGTCTAAACAGGGTGGAAAAGAGGGAGGGGTAATTTAACAGGGTTGGGAGGGTCACCTCACCTGCTGGGACTACAAGCAATCAGGGATGGCGAATGTTCCCTGAGCTGACAGCTTTCAGGTTGGACCCTCTCGTTGTGGCCAGATTGCCCTTGTAAGGCCTAATAATGTGCCGCGGCCGGTTTTAATAAGGGAGACTTTGATAGGCTTTCTAGCTGTCTGTTGCTTTGCTGTATTATTGCCGTGATGGGGGAAGGGTGGGGCAGCTCACCCCTTGGTTGCTTGCGAGTGAGGGCTGTAATATGTCAGGCAGGCAGCTCGGTGCTCAGACGGACTGTGAGGCTGACAAGTAAATAAACCTCATTAGCTCGCAGGGCAAAATAAACTGCTCAACGAAATGACAGCAGCAAGGGCTGGCGTTCTTAAACAACCGTCAAGCATTCTGGCAGCAAGCGTTCAAAGCTCATATGAGACAAGCCGACAACTGCCCACAAACACTCATATGCGCATTCGCAGACGAGACCAGCGCTAAATAGCATCAGACAACAGCTCACTCTAAACAAGCAACATGACACGGATCAGATCAGAGGTGTGTTTCGGGGAGATTAACATGCAAGAATTGAGAGAAAGCAATGATGTGCTTTGATCACAGTAGGAATGGTCACATCACATCTTTTCATTTGTGTGCCAGTGATCGTTTGTTAGAATACCTAATAATAAATGAAAAAACTAGATTCCGTTCAATATTCCTCAACTGTTACCAAACGAGGTATTCGGCGTGACACTAACAAGGAATGGGATTAGGGTTTGCAGGCTTTTCCGAAGTCCGTATTTAAAATTAATATGCGGTGATGCTGCCACCAAAATGGATTTTAAATGATCTGTGGAGAGAACATGCAAAGCCAGGTAGAGAGACATTAAAATATTAATGTCAGGTCCATCAATGCATGAATATGGACCCCTTTAATAGCTTCTTAATTATTCATCTACATAAAAATGAGGTACCTGGACTGTGAGAGAAATATTGTGGTGATAAAAATTGTGAGATGTTCCTCACCTAGACAAAGTTGAAGAACACGTTTAGTCTATTCCGAGAGCAAAGATATGAGGAAGAAAGATGAAATGACCCTGTGTTTCAAATAGACAGTGTGTTCGGTCTTTTAATAGTAGAAATATTTTAGATATTTTGGTTCAGAATTTAAAGAAATATTTTTAAATTCTATAAATTACAAAAAAAATGAAACATCATCATTTTTAATGTTAATTTATGCTAATGCTAATTTCTCCTAATTTATGTTCTTGAATGGTTGGCACACACAAGGTTTCCACAGCATTGTGCTGTTACTGACAAATATACAACAGTATAGTTATTTAAAAAAATATGGAATTGTTACGGAACCTCAATTGCTAAAAAACCCTGTCGATGAATGGGAATGTTTTTAAGGGACAATGTATGGTCAGACATCATGCATTTCATGATGACAACACGATATGCTTATTCAGAAAGACACTTCTAAACTTTAAAGCTTGGCAAACCTGGACCTCCTGGTATCTCCCTCTATCTCCGTGTCTTTTTCTCCTCCAGGCCTAAACTCTGCTCATTAGATTTCTTTTTCTCTTGCCGACCCACAGCTGTTCTGCCTTGTGTTTTATACTGCTCCAAAATAATTTACAGGGATGTTGACATCGGCTTCTCCTCCCTGAATACAGTTACCCTCCACTAAATGCTTTGTAGTGAAGCCAGCTTGGTTTTATTTGGAGTTTGTCTGAGCCCATAGCAGAAGAAGTGGATACTTTATCAATAGGTAGGGATTGCACAGCCCCGAGCACTGTGAAATATTACAGGCGCTTTGCTCTAGCTGAGAGCCTGAAGGAACCAAACAACACATCCTGGACAGCAATATCTTTCTGTTCAGGAGATTGTTTTTTTCCCGAGCCCAAAACAAGTTTAAACAATATTTATTTCCCACAGAACTACATGCAAGGTGGTCGGTATGTGAGATGGAAGAAATGCACGGCTTTCTGGGAATCCTACATCACAGAACAAACACAACTGCATGTGCACTGTCGTTTGTGTCTCGCGTTTAAATCTGTTGACATGTTTGTTTTCTGTTTGAATGAAATCACTGAGTGTCGAATGGAATGCGGGCTTTTGGCATTAATCAGTTTTAGCTGCTTGTGTCAATATTTAATTAAGTAAACAAACAGACACAAAAACAATTTAATTGGAATGTTATCAAGGAAATCATCTGCCTTCTCATCTCGCTTAAAAATTCTGTCATGAAAATGTAATTATGGTTGACAAAGTTAATTATGAAGAGTGCAGCAGAAATAAACACACAGGAACATGAGTGACAGTGACTGAGAAATCTGTCAGGGACATGAAATATTCACATCTCCTCTAAAAAACCTGCACAAATGAACATCAGTAAGTACGTCTGAGGAAAACAGGTGGTTTAATCGCTTGCATTGTTTTTGCATTTTATCTCTCTGTTGCTGCTGTTTTATCACGGCTTTGTGACTAAAAAGCACACCATTTAAACCATTAAAAATTGTATTTACTGAAATTATTATGACAAAAATAATATTTCAAATTTAAAATTGATTAAGCCCACAAAAATATATTTAGTTTAGGTATTTATTTCTGCATTAAGTAGTTCTATTTCATTTCATTTAATTTACTAGTAGGCCTATATTGCTATATTGCACATTGAAAATCTTACAAATAAAATTACATCACTGAAATGTTACTACAATTACTCAGTTCATTGCCATAAACCTTTTGCATAAAGTGTCCAATCCAACTATAAATATCTTCTCCCCCTAAAGCTTTGTATTAATTCTTCAATTTGGCTGCATGACAAATCTAAAATATACAAATCAACTTCTACTTTTCAAGTAATCAATTGTCTGCTCTTAGAACGTATGAGAACACTGTGCAATGTACAGGCTCCACTTTAGTAATTATCAAGTAAGTGAGGCAACATAACTACAGTGTGTTATATTGTGTATGTAAAAGCTCTGTAATTAATTATGCTCAAACAAAGAGATCTTGAATGTTCTGTGTGGATAAGCGCATTAATGTTCTCTTAATTGTCTCTGATAACCATGCTAAGTTTCACACAGGCCAGCTCTGCCCTCTGCTGACCACATGCATGAACTGATTTTATATACCAACTTATAGTACGAGTTAAAATGAATTATGAATTTGCTATATGGTATATATGGTATTAACATTATATATCCGATCATAATTTATTGCATTAATTATGAATTAACAGCATGAATGAACTTCATATATTGCTTATGTTCCAGGTGTCTGTAGTTTCGGTTAAATGTCCTTTCCCGGAAGATGTACAGTGTGCAGTACTCTGGCTATGAGGTTTAGCGTTGGCTTGAACAAAGTGACAATGTTGAATTCTTAAACTCTTCATTTCTCTATAGATCTGAACCTTAAGAAACACAAACTCATTGGGTCAAACACACAACAAACCTCAACCCCAGAAGACAGCTTTTTAGGAACTCTGTCAATACACCGTGAAAACAGTCACATCTCTCTCTCAGCCTCTCTCTTTGGCTCTGTCTGTGAGATAAAGTTCCCTCGCTTCCCCTGCCTCTCAAAAGCACTTTAGAGCGTTAAATAAACAGTAGGTCTCAGATTTAACTGGGGAGTCTAACAGCCGTGACCTTTTCACTTCAAATGTGGCGAGGCCAAGTCATTAATATTGCCATGGCAGCCGCCCGGGGCAGACATAAACTGCTGATAAATAAACGGTTGAATCATTTATGGAGGGTTCTGTGCCTCTTCCCACAATATGTCCTATGACATGTGCCCGTCTCTCTTCAGTTCAGCCCGTGGAGATTTTAATGCTAAAATGTATGTGCATATTTTTCCCATTGCCAGTCGTATTAGAATTGCAAGCCCCGATCCCTGACGGAACATGAAAGGATCGCTGGTGCATAATGCCGGCAGAAATTATAAAATCCCATGATGGCCTGCTGCTGTGTGGATGGTGGTAATGAGTGCGCTTAAATGCTTTGCGTGATGCTGGCTTCCTTTTTTTTCTCGCTCCTAATTTCCTATTTTTGGGACCTTTTTCGGTCTGTTTGGTAAATGCTTATAACTCTGTTATTGTTATTGAAAAAGACAGACTTGTTAGAGGACAATAAAGGAGGCGTATACATTTTGTCATTTGCGTGTGAGGGTGAAAGCCGATGATTTGCACTCCAACCACTTACAGTCATTCAAAATGCACATGCAATTTTGGTTTGAACCCAGTGTTGTCACTTCCGAGGTTTACAGCTAAACAACACAAGACAAGACTACAGAATGAGAAGCAATGTTTCTCCTTGAGTTCCAGAATTTTGCTCTTTCAAAGGATGTCAGTTGTAACTTTATATTTCCCATAGTCCCTTGGCAGACATTGATCCCTGACAATCAATGCAGAATGGATTGATCCTGAAACTCTAGAGCTCTCTGGGACTTGGGCCCCTGGTGGTTTTATGTAGGCCTCTAGCTAGCGTCTAGCTTCTGTCAAACCTCATATAAACAAAAATATCATTTTTATTGAACCCCAGCAAAGCACTGTGAAATTGCTTAGTAGATTTACTAAATAACTAAAGAATAATTTTTAAAAAACTAAAACTTTAAATATAAATATATTTCCTAATTTTGTATTCTCTTTTGGTAAAATATCAAAACAAGCAAAAGGAATGGCAGTAATAATAAACAAAGAAAGACAGCCAAAGAAATACCAGCCACATTAATCCTGGCACTCAAAATAGTTCTCATTTCTACCAACAGGGGGCATTATAATGCTACACAACCTTTATAAGGGACGTTTTATATTAAAAACCAAAATTTGGTCACGGAGTATTTCAGGTAACCAGCTTACTACAGTACAATGCTTAAAACTATTATTATGTTCCATTTATAATCTAGACTGGCATGATCAACAGAAATTGAAATATGACTCTTTCTGGCTGTTTCTAAAGAGGAAATGAGGGAATAACAGGGATCATGTTCACCCCAACCCTTCATGCATAGCTGATCTGTGTGTGTCAATCACTCACACCTGTCTTTAGCTGAAATTTCACTACCATGATAATCTGTGAGGTTATCAAATACAGGCACACACTTGCACACACATGCAAAAACCCATTCCTCAACCATGTACTAATTTTACCCTATTACTCAATTAAACATTTCACATACTTTTCACAACATTTTTACTATTACAATTGTTTCATGTTACATAGCTATATGAGTGAGATGTCTACACAAGACACTTCTTGCATAAATAACACCATCCGTCTACAAAGCTGTTCTGCATGTATAATTTAATGCTGCATTGGGCCTTAGCAATGCATCAATCTGTGTAAAATAATTCTACTTCAGCTGATACCATCTGACTGGCTTTGCGGTTTCCTGGGGGTTCTGAGAGACCTCTGGTACAAACTGACCCACAATCAGCTGCTGAGTGGGAGTCGAGAGAAACGGAAAGCACGCACCAGATGATTTTCATGAGACCCAAAGACTGACCCTGACACTGTCTGGGATTTCCCTGGTTGAAATTATTTTCCCTCGACTCTGAGAGAGAAAATGCTCACTCAGCATTAAAGTCTTATGCTGGACAACTTACTCTCTGTTGCAGTGATTTATGGGAAAGGATTGACTTTCGCACAGTTTTCCTATGGTGTTGATTTCACCTATTACGAGTTCTGCAGTGACTTCTGGGTTAAATCTATTTATCTACCTGTTGTCATAATTTCAGACCATATTACTTTTCACTACAGTATTAAATACACACAATGTACACAAATATCAAACTTGCAATTATCAGACATAACAAATAATGACATTTTGATAGTCTGAACACAAACACAATTTTTAATGAGCACATTAGCAAATTATGTGCATGCATCTATTTATCCACCAATCTCTTCATTCTGTTCATCCATTATTTAATAAATAATGTTGTTTAAAACCTTACCTTTCCCCGGTTCACAACGTTAAGTTTTTTAATAATGGTTTAGTATTTGAGCTGTTGGGTGGGTTTTCAAGGGAAATGTCTGTCCATAAACAAAATTAAAAGGATTTAGCTACTATATCGCATGACGCTATTAGTACAATTATTTTAAACAATTCACAGCGTAGTTGTAACACGCCAATTCATTAGGCATATAAAGTCACATGTGACTAACTACAGCTGACTGATGACTATTAATAGGATGAAAATATTGATATACAGTGTTGCATCTTAACTGATTCCTATGGTTCTTTGAAAAGAAAATAATGGTATAGTAAATAATGGTATAAGATCTTCTAAGACATGACACCAAAAGTTTATGTTTGTATTTGTGTGTAAAAGACAGACAGTATTTGTATTTGTTTGTAAAAGACAGACAGAGAGAGAGAGAGAGAGAGAGCTTATATAGACAAACTTACAGTGCTGCTGGGATGTCCTCTTCTGGTATCCCAGTAAGCAGTTTCTCTTTCGGCACATGTTTGGCCAGTGCCATGCCAAACCCTTTGGCAAGGTCTTCTGCCTCTCCCTCTGTTAAAGTGCTGAATATTGTCACCTTTGTCTTTGCCTTTCTAGACTGCTGCAGCACATTGGGTGGAACAACTTTTTTGTATTTTATTTTGGTGTCTTTTGGCATCTGGCAACCAAAGAAAATAGACAAAATATCTTTGTCAATCACATGCAGAACTTATGAACTAGACAAAGGCCATGGACGTTTGCCTTGGTGGTAGGAAAAGTGGACAGGAAATATATGTTGAAAATTTACATAGCCATTTACTATAAGGATATTGATTTACCTCATCAGAAACCTTGCTGTCCTCCATTAACATGTTTAAACTTTGCATATGGATGTTATATGGCCCCACACTTCCTACTGTGAATGCTGGCCTCTTATTTTGAAACACATTAATGCCTTAACATC
>JAZGTK010000838.1:0-50791 GCA_036877625.1 Ambastaia sidthimunki
GTTCTGGTCGCGTTCAAAACATCCAGTTATTTTAGATGTTGTATTAACAATATTGATTAGTTATTCAAAACATGAATTCTGTTATTTTAAAACGTTTCCACTAACAACTTAAAAAACATGTTTTTAGTATATATGATATATAACATTCTACTAATGTTACTGCAAGAACATTTTTGAAACTTTGAGAGAGAACTTTGAGAGAATGTTAGCAGGTTACAGACAAACAAACACATTACAGATATACACACATACAACGTCACATCTCATTCCATCAAAACCAAACTTGTTCTTCTAATGAAAGAATCAGCTATAAAGGTTTCAGCACAGTGTTGTGCTGTCTGGGAATTCAGGCCAGAAGATGCTGAAGATTGAGGTGAGGAGGTTTGTGCTCTACTGACCGCTTATGCATCCTCTCTCTCTCTCTCTCTCTCTCTCTCTCTCTCTCATGTATCTTTAGAGTGACTTACAGTCTGACTTCATACGGCTTGTTATCTGATGACATTCCATGATGTCAGAGACGCAGTGGATATTCTGAGCAGCTCAGTGTCTTATCAGAACATCATGAGCTCCCACCACTGTTCTGAGTACAGCGTGACTGCAGCATTCATCATGCAGTGCCCTCTGATAGAGAGCATGCAGGAGTAATTCACCCTGTGGTTGAGTTGCTCTCTTAAAGGAACAGCTCACTGTAAAACAAACGATTTGTCATTAACTGCAGACCCTCATGAGGCTCAACCCTGTGTCATTTTCTTCTGTGAAACATAAAAGGCTGAGCTGCTGTTTTCCATGCAACAAAAGCAGATGTTAATTTGTACTGCCTCAGTCTTAGCTCTTGATAAAGATTGTTGTTTGTGATGGTGCCTTAGAAGAACCTTGTCTGGTTCTCCATAGAACCTTTCAGTCAAATGCTCCTAAAAGAACCATTTCTTTTTTTCTACCTTTTTTATACACAGCTGAACCTTTTTATACTACGAAGAAACTTTTGTGCAACAGAAAGTTCCTGTAGGTGTTATGGAGAGGTGACGATTCTTTATGGAACCATTCAGCCTGACAAAGAACCTTTTAGGAGTGAAAAGAACCTTTTAAAGAGTGATACTCCAAGTCTTCTGAAGTCATGCTGTAGCGGTGATAAAGTTTTAATTTTCAGGTGAATATTTCTTTAATTCTGTCACAGGAAGTGCATCCACCACCTTAAAGCTCAGGGCAGATGCATTTGAAAGACACATAAAAAGCCTTGCGGACACAAAGCACCACAATATCTGTCAAGCAAAGAAGGTCAAAGGTCAAGAGAGGTGCGATCAGAGCAAACAGCAAATAAAACAGATTTATGGCGCGTTTTTAGGCTGTACTCAACTAAATAAAACTGTCCAAACTTGAGTTACCACCCCTGCAATGCACATCCACAAACATCCACAAATACACGTTTGCTGACTGGTCTCTTCTTCCCCTGGTCCTCACTGAACGCAGAAGACAAGAAAACGCTCGTGTAAATGTTTATGAGCAGGGTGTGTGTGTGAGGGGTGGGTTTCCTTAAGCATATACTGGGACAATTGTGTACCCAAAAGTCTGAGCAACACCTCATTTTGGGGAAGTCATCAATTGTAAAAATTGTAAAAATATAGTAAAAACGTTTTGTAAAATTGTAAAAATGCAGAAAGGTTTCTGTGTATGAAAACAATAGAAGTCTATGGAATGTACTCATTTAGAAACATAAGTAAACGTGTGTGTGTGTATTGGTTGACTGTGCCATGCTCTACAGTCTTGTGTAATAGCGTTTACTCTCACTGGGGGAGTGTACAGCTTATGTTATCCGCCCGATGCTGCCCGGAGACCCTCAGATAACAACACAGCCGCACTTTTCCCTCCTAACAGCAACCCTGTCTGAACGTAATTAACACGGACCACTGGGGTGAGGGGCTAGAGATGGTGGGAACACACACATGCTGACACACACAAACATTCACACTCAAGCAAACTTTCACAAATACACACATCGCATTCTACATCTGATATTTTTACACATATTTATATGCAGACAGACTGTTGCATTAAATGCATGCATTTGCATTAAACACCAGACACACTGTGCCATGCTGGACTAAACAAAAAGGACTTAGCAATAATCAATAGCATAATGCAAATGAATAAAATAAAAATAATAACAAAAATGCAAAAATAAGTGTATATGCAAGCATTATAATTTTATTATTATCATTTGCATCATATTGCCATTTGTATCTCATTAACACACACAAAGAGATGTTTACATTTATGCATTGGCAAATTTGACAACTTTTTTTATCATTATTTATTATGTTTGTTTCCTGGGAATCGAACCCACAACCTTCACGTTGCTAACACAATGTCTATCAACTGAGCTGCGGGAAAAGCGTTTCTGCCGTTTACAAGCGTGCAACGCAACCCAATCTGTGCCAGATGTCTGTAAAACAGAGCTGGTTGACAGTGTAAATGTGGCCTCCGTGACTTTAATAAAGCATGCGTTTAAAACCTCTACCCAGCAGTCTGTGAGCCATGAGATCTGCCTCTGACAAACATGCATGTGCAGTGATGCATGCTGCCCTCTGTTAGCTTAACGGTTTGTTTTCCTCTCAGGTTCAGTGACCTCAGTGTGTCAACATATGAGTGTACAAAGCTAAGATGCTTCTCATGCCTGGAGACCCCCCTCTGTTTCTGCTGTCTTAGGGTGTTTCCTCATCCGACATGTTAGCGCGCAGTAGATCACGTCTTCTGTGACTGTCGGACACCAGAAGTCATAGCGAGCGAGTTACATGTTATTCTCACATATGCTTCTCGTACACCAGGATGCTAAACAGAACTATCATCAATAGTTTTAAATCAACACGGCTAATAAATCCTCCCCTTCCCTCATTTATTCTCCGATCTGTCACAGGGAGGTGAAATTAAGCAGATGTGAGCAGTTTTTCACGGCTGGAGAGCTACTGATTCTGACAGCCCTGCAGTGTGGGCGCTTTCTGTGTCGGCTCTGGGGGACTAAATTAATTCTAGCTTCTAAGTAAGAATCGTCCCCCCTGCATCAAATTAAGCTTTTGTCAAAGTCTTTAAGGACAGAAAATTTGAACTGAATAACTAAGAATTTTGTGCCCAAATTTTTTATACACTGTACAAATAAATACAAAAAGGAAAAAGATTTTCTGCCAGGACATTAACCTAAAACACACGCAGTGCAATGCAGTGAAAAAAAACAGGTTAAACAGATGTAAATGGATCAATATGGAAAATTTTACATTGTGTCCTTTTTTTGTATTTGTCCTCATTAGCACTTACAACAAAAACACTAATATAACCGCAACACTTTTTGGAAATGATACTGGGGTAAGACTTTGTTTTTTATATGAATATGGTAATAATTCAGTACTGTGGTACAGTATATTCAAAAGTATTCTGATTGTTACCTTTCTCAGTACTTTTAACTATAAACAAAAGACACATTAATTCGGCAACATTTGTTGGCTACTTACTCTTCTGTGCGTGACGGGCCAAAAGTTAATGAGTTTTGTTCCCCATTTAACTTGAGATTCAAAATGCACTACATGTGCTAATACCTGCGTTTACTGTATGTAATATACCCAAAGACAAGATTCCGGGAGCTCGGTCCGATCCACACTTGTGTCCCCTTGGGGGAAAGGTGATCTCAGGCATTAGATCGGTGTTGGTTCAGGCAGGTCTCGCACAGACAGACAGGAGCTGTTTCCCTGCCAGAACCAGAGAGTCACGCAGAGGTGAATGCTGCTGGAACAGAGGATGAGGAGGAGAGGAGACGCACGAGGAGGTGGGGGTCACGGAGGTCACAGCAGTGAATTCTGGGTGATGAGTACCAGAGAGGCCAGATTAATGTGGTCATTCATTCCAGATGGAAAAAGGATAACAACTCTCACAGTGACTCACAAAAGCAGAGAGGAGAAAGTTACAGATCACAACCTCTGAGGAACAGCAGAAGACCTGCTGATATAAATAGAAAAGCATCATTATAAGGCGCTGGGTCAGTTTTACAGTAAAGAATCACAGTGTTTAGCCAGTGATGAGTGACACATTACTTTCCAACAAATACATGTGAATTTTATACATAGGAACAAACTAGCATTGAACTTACTGAGTCAATGTCTAATGTCTGGAACCAAAATCTGACATCTGAATCTACATACCGTTAAAAATGTACACGCTAACACATTTATTAGTAGTTATTTCCACATTTTGGATTAACAGTAAAGCCATCAAAACGATAAAGTAACACAAATGGTGTTAGTTCAAAGTGACTAAAAAACTCTTAAATCAAAAGTGATCAGATCTTATATATCTATATACCTGATATATTGTCACTATTGTCCTAAACCAGTTTATGAGGTTCAGCTGGTTTTAAACAGTATTAAAGCAGTTCCTGTATGCTGAGCACTGATTGGCTGCTTTTCTTTCACATCCATTTTTAGAAATATGCAATAGAATTTTGATTTGTAAAGTAATGATGTGTTGGCAAAATCTGGATTCATCCACAAAACTTATTTCAAAGCGTTTCAGCACAAGCCTGTAGATTAAAGGGTAAAAATATAATTTCAATTCAGCGTGTCCAAACGTTTGACCGGTAATGTAAATATACATCAATATTTGATGATGCTGGGCCTTTGTCAGGTGCACGGCCTATTCTCTTTCAGAAAAAGGCCTCAGTGACCCTGTCAGAGGGGGACAGGAGCTATCAGCGCCTCTCTGACCTAACAAAGACTCCCTTTGCCAAGCCAAATAGGTGTGTGTGGTTGTTGCGCTATTACCACATGCAGAGTCACTTATCTGTCTTCTGCCCGGTGACCTTCCCCTGACCTACAGAAGTATCTTTTTCACCTGTCTGCACATAAACCGTTGCCATTGGCCAAATCCACTTTGGTTCACACCGGCTCCTCTGGTCCGGCTGTAGCGCTGCTTTTTGAATCAATTGTATCTGTTAATACATCAATGATGACCTGTTTGAAAGATGCTGGAAGGGGTTCTTGACCCTCCAACTCCCTCCTGTGGTCATAGTGGAGGTCTGATCAGCTTACAGAATCCGCTGCCTCTGATATGCAGGAATAGTTCACTGACAAATAAACATCCTGCCACAATTTACTCCCCAGTTAATAGGTTATTATTTTTTAAACAATCATATATGCTGATACTAGTGGAGCAAAAATGACTAAAAAACAGCTTAAACAGGTTTAATTTGTAATGTATTGTTTTTTGAGGCAGATAATGGTGCCATGTGCCTGAAAATTAAATCTAAACTGAACTACAGTTAAAGACAACATTTTATGCTTATGAGAAACACAAAAGAAGATATTTTGAAGTATGTTGGTAACCACTGACTTCCATTGTATGAAAACAAAACCACTGAGACATTTCTTAAAATATCTTCACAGAAGAAAAAGTCATACAAGTTTGAAATGACATGAGGGTGAGTAAATGCTGGATTTTTTTTGATCTGTCACTTTAAATGCTGCAAGCCAAAAGCAAAATTTTGAGAAAAGAAAAGGCAGGTCACCACTGCAGAGTTAAGTCGTGAGAAACCTTCCTGGAAAGAGAATCTAGCTGGAGAACTGGTCAGCACAGGAGGTAACCCTCAAGGTTCACTGACATACAGAGGTTGAGCGATTGATGCTGATGGGGCCGCAGAGCCGAGCTGACACGGTCTCATCCTACACAAGAGCTTCTGTAACCAGAGTGCTGAGAAACATACAGCCACTCAAAACAAAAAAGGAAAGAAAAAAGGACCATAAACGTCTGTGGATCCTCTGATGGAGATGTTCTAGGCATGCTTGGATCTTCAAAGGCTGCAGGTGAGAGAGTCATTGTGCCCTCTGCCATCTCATGTTACCTTTTTAGCTCCCAGAGGGGGGCAGAACATCAAAGAAGAGGCTTAAAAAGCCTGTCATTGCTCACCTCCACGTACCTGCCGACCGCTCGCTCCCATCAGACCAACAGCTGCGGCTCAAAGCGATGGGCTCTTGTACGCTGTCAAATCAAACAATGGAGCTCTTCCCAGGGGCTCTCCTCTCAGCCGTGATTGGCAGATAGAAGGATATGATGAGATCTTTTATTCAGCTTGGAAAATTGATAACAGATGATTACAGAAGAGYGCTACCCAAACAATGTTTTATTTCACATATGAGAGTTCCCACACAAAGAATTACCCCATTATTCAATCAATCAAACAGTCAGCGAGTCTGGACATTACTCCACTCATTACTAAAGCCTGTTTTGAAGGTTTACATGCAAATCAATAAACTGACAAGTTGTATTTACTCTTGATGTCAAAGCATAAACAAAAGTGTACAAAATGTAAAGCACACTTCAGTTTTAAAGCTGCAATCTGTAATTTTTTGGGTTAAAAATGAACAAAAATGACAGATCAGTGTTTAACACAATCTCAATACCAACAGTAAGTTCACAATAATGAGTTATAATTTGGGTTGTCAGGTCCTATTTCGGCTTCATTTGACTTTAACAAGTACATGAAGTAAACTGTAATTGTTTTAAACACAGATGGTTTTATGTTTTAAACACTTGAAATACTTAAAAATATTAATGACTCACCTTGCACTGCACAGATTTTTGACCAATCAAATGATGTCCTGCAACATTCTATTTCAATTAAAGTATCTCACGTTAAATATGAAATATCGCTGTAAATATATAATTTTTGCATGCAATGTTACAGTTGCAATATTCCAGTTGCAATAAAATTCTTCCTGAAGTATCTCTGTGTTGTCTAATGTAATTTTTAAAGACAGTAAATCCCAAACAAAAACACAAGGAAACCTTTAATCACTTACATGCTGAACATTCGTTAATAAAGTCAATGTTCGTTCCTTTGACATTTTATGGACAAATGCTTCCAAAAAATTTTATTCTTTTTACTCTGGCCAGTAAGTCAAAACTCCTCCAGGCCTCTGAAGTTCAGACCAGAGCTTGGACATGCTAACAAGCATCTGTCAGTGAGTATCTGGCACACGATTAAAGAGAAACAAAGTCAAACAGTGTCTACCTGATTAAAGATTTCAGTCATGGCCAATTGACAGCGATACACAATCACATATTTTTTAAAGCTTGAAACGGCTCTGAGCTTAAATGGCATTTTATCACCTGGGGAAGCTGGAAATGTTGCAGGTTTACTGCCAGATTTTTACACTTATTTTAGCATTCAGCAGCCGGCGTTTGATGGCTTTACGGTGTGTAACTGCATTCTTTAGATTTCACATTATAAATGACTGGAAACACTCTGTTCTGTAGGAAAATACATGATGTATGAGATTCCATTTGGACAACAGGATTCTCGAAACATGCGTTGTGTGCAGCTCAGTGGCCGGTTGCATAAACCGCTTGGTCTAGTCTTACAACTTAGTCATCTCATGTTTTTCTTCAAAACTGGTCACAACTTTTCAAGTCGGTTACATAAAATGGTAGTTACATAAAGTTACTGAAAATTACATAAAATGGTTACATAAAATGTCTGATTTGAATTTGAAAGGTTTGCTAAATAAACTAATTGCTAGTTTACGAGACTAGTTGAGACACGGTCTTAACTTAGCGGCTATGCATATGTAACTGGTTCCAGGTTTTGTGTTTTAGAATTGCATAGTTATGGGTAGTTTAAAAAACATTCTTTCATATTTCAGACTGGTTAATTGCATTGTGGCTAGTGTAGCTAAGTAACCAGAAACACTGTCTGCTTCTCATTACGGGGTAATCATATTTTTTCTGCCCACATAAGCCATACTGTTGCTTTTCAGACACAAGCTATTAGTGATAAATGACTTTTGGAAACACCATTTATTTTTCCAACTGCATGCTCACCTTATAGAGAGAAAACTAAAACTGGTTCAAATCTATTTGCTTAATAAATCCATAATGAATTAATAAAAAAAACAGGTATAAACTAAATAAAAAGTTCAATTAGACTGTTTCCATAGTAACCTCCTTGTCATTAAAATATAAGATTTCTATGTTTTTTTTCATTTACATCGATCTGCAGAGGTAGCCACGCATTACAGAAAATATATCTTTTTAGAAACAACGTAACAATCTTCATCACTAGTCAATTACTAAATTAACACGTCAAGGTTTGGGTGGTTAAGCACATCCCAGTTAATGTAGCTGCTAGTTATGTCTTTATTGATGGCCATTCTGAAGCACACATGTATCTAATAAAAACATTAATCAGCAGGTGTGATGTGAAATGCAAACTGTTTGTTGTTTATATACTATAGAATATATAATAATAATACAATTAAAACGCTTGAAATGCAATAATGTAACGTTACCGAACTGTTGCCTCTGCGCTGTGCCAGAGCAGCAGGTCTGATGATGAACGGCAGTCTGTGATCTGCTGTGTGTTGCATGTGTGGCGGCCGGCTGAGACGCGCTACATCTTTACAGCTGCATGTGGGGAACATGATGAGGTGCTAAGTGTGTCATAAAGGCAGATCAACACTCACTAAATCAGGTGGACGTGCTTTCATTCAGCTGCGGCTCCATTAATTACACTGATGTTTAACGGCAGCGTCAGAGGTGTCGATAAAAAATGATTTCCCATAATTCAATTGGTGAATTTCTGCTTTCTTCACAAGCCAAGGAAACTTTTGAAAGAGCGGCCACTGATTTTTCTCACCGTCGGCTGGCGATGGATTTTTTCTGTTTAACCGAGTCACCAAACCTGTAACAATTTCCTGCTTCATTATCATAATGCATCAAGGCGGCATTTTGAAAGATCTGATGGAACTGAGAAGCAAAGATGTAAAAGCAGAAATTATTGTTTAGAAAATGGAAACTGGGACCGTTGACGCTCTACAGATGAGGAAATGTTCACCACAGGAAGCCAAAATTAATAAATCTGAAAGGGTCAATAATTTTCTGAAGGAAACTAAATGGAAAAGCGTATGCTGATGTCCCCTGATGACATACTTCATAAAAGGCTTGTGATGTTGTCCGTGCATACTTCAAAGTGTGAACAGCACACTAGAGCAGAATATTGAACGGGTCCGTCTTTCCATAACTGTGATGGTAGCAACCAATCAACATAAATATTGCCAGGCCAGGAAGCATGTTAAATTTTATTACTTATTAATTTTGTTTTAAAATGTTCCTGTTTCATTTATTTTCCTGCAATAAAACTATTAGTTCTGACATTTTTCGCCTACCTTTTAAGAGTGAGGTGTGGAGCTAGAATCCTGTGAAAGGAAAACATTAAATTATAAAGTTTAACAGTGGAACAAAATACTGCACAGTAATTATAACAATGACCACATCATAAGAGAGATTACACATAAGACACCCTCATAACCCCTGGGGTCCTCCAGAGGCCTCTCAGAGTCCTTTTGTGTCAATTATATTACATTGCACTGTACAAAAGGCAACACCAGCTAACAATTTTAGGCAGTAAGAACGTTTCCTTAATGTTTCCATCAAGTGACAAAGACATTAAAATGTTATTTTGAAAGTTGTAGAAGTTGATGATGTCATAGAAGAACTATTTTAGGCTGTATGGGTCACTAAAGAACCTTTAACATCTGTAGAACCTTTCTGTCTTCTGTTTTAAAAAAAGTTTTTTTTAGACTAAGAAAATGTAAGAAAGAAATGGTTCCTTTGGAACCTTTGACTGACTGGTTCTTTGGGAACCAAAAATGGTTCTTCTATGGCATTGCTGTGAAGAAACGTTTTTAAACAGTGGCTGTAACCCAAGATCTCCATCTACAGCTGCATCAGGATTCTAACATTCTATAGATCTGCAAAGCACCTGGTCTCCTGTGCCCGGCACACAACACCATCTATTAAACTACACGCTGAGTTCACAGAGGACAAGCACTTTTCTGGATGAGGTTTTAAAGAAGTCTGGCTCTTCTGGGCCGGAGTTGAGGCTCTAAGCCAGCAGGCCTGTTCAGCTCCTTCACCTGTGGGCCAAAGACAGGTGTGATGCTACCCCAGCCAAGGTTAGCCCCCAAGGGCCACGTTTACCAGCACAAATTCACCTGCCTCGATGAGGGATGATGGCCTTTGAGGAATCATGGGGGAGAAAAGCAAGATTTCAGCCTCTTGCGTATTTCCTGGCCCTGGTTAACGTGGACCCTTATGTATGTTGCATTCCGCTGCGCAACGCAGCCGTGAAAGACTGGTGCAGCCCCAATTACACACCCTCACATCACAATCACACCCTCCCTGCATGCGCTGAAGCATAGCACAGAACTCAAACCCAGTGACCCCCACAGTAAACACCACTGAGCTGAGCCCACTGCATTGCGAAATGCATTGTTAGCCAAAAACACTGCAGCAGGCCAATGGAAAGCGCAGAGCTTGCTTGAAACATTACAGTTATTGTTTACAAAACTTCAGCACAATGAAGTCGAATTTGGCCCCACTTTACATTAGGTGTCAAAGTGTAAATAGTGTGTCACACCTTTTTTTAATGTGCAAGTACAGATTATTTAAAGACACCTAATACAAAGAGTGAATTTAAATTAGTAGGTGAGCAAAAATGGTTGTTATTTACTCAACTTTATGTCAAGAGAAACCTGCAGAAAACATCATTTTTACTGAATAATGAGTTAGGGGACCAGTGATGAGTTTTCACACCATTTATAAATTGATATCCACTTTTATTGTATGGACATGAGGGTGAATACATGATGTATATTAAGAATATTACTCTTAAAAAACAGCTATAACTGATATTTCTATATGTGGTCCATCTGTGCTGTTTACTATAACAACAAAGCCATTAAAACAGTAATGAAGAGAATGACTCTAAATTTTCCATTATGTGAACTTTTATTTTCTACCTAATATCTCAGTCTTGCTCTGTTCAAAACAATCAAATTCATTATGTCATCTGAAATGGAAAGAAGCAGAGATGTTGTCACGGTAACCGCATCTGCCACTTGGCATCAGTGAGTCATTAAAATGTGTTGAGATGAACTGGTTAGAGGTTCCCCTCGTTAAGACTAATTATGCTGCGTCTTTATTAAGCCATTTGTTTTCCTTCGCAGCTGGTTTAAAGACTCTCTACCATTAATGTCAGCAACACATTTTTTACGGGTTTGTCAATGTTTGTCAACTTTGCCTCAGGCTGAGGTTGAGGATAAGTTTGTACCTCGGAAATGCAATTCGAACGGCATGTCGAAAACAGAGCGTTTTGGGTGCAACAGATCTTTGTTGTTTAACCAAATTAGAACGCAGGGTCACAAGGAAGCAGCCACGATACAGGATGAGATTTCCGTGACAGCGCGGTCGACGACTCTCAGTTTCCTCTTTTTCAAAGGATGGCGTGCGTTCTGGACTCATCTGGGTTTTCTCAGTCCTAATCAAATCTGGTTTATTGCATCCCAGCCACTCCACTGAAGTGAGAAAAGGTCGACACAGTAGTGGAATGTACAGTGGGGAGGAAGTGGGATGATAACTTCAGGAACTAAAATGAGCAGAGCCTTTCTTAGACGCTTGGCCAAAACTCAGCAGCTCACATTAAAGCTGTATGGATATTGTTTAGTGTCATATATTTATGGAAACATGACAAGCTCCAGAGTCATTAAAAAGAAAGAAAAAAGCAACACTAAGCATCAAGCCAGTGAACAGACAAAAATAAAAAATAGACACCCTGCAAATTATGGCAATTATATAAATATAAAAATAAAATATTATTTATAGAAAAATCTTTGTAATTAGTGTCAAGGGCTTATAAGGAACACATTCTTTGCTTGGTATGAATAATCATTTTTCATTTACATTACATTTATGCATTTGACAAACTCTTTTATCCAAAGAAACTTACATTGCATTTAAGTTATACATTTCAAAAATACATGTTACCTGGGAATCGAACCCACAGCCTTTGCACTGCTAACACAATGCTCTACCAACTGAGCTACAGGAACATAAAACGAGTCATTTTCGCATAAAACATTCACAAAATCAGTTCAAGAAACCTGCGATTTTTATATTCTGCATGTAAATCGTCATTTAGTTTGGGAGTATGTAATTCTTACAACATGTACGGCCAAAACGGAAACAGAAAACAGACAGGCAGCATAACCAAATCCTAACAGCAGAGTTTGTGAATAAACATTTAACAGCCACAAAACAGAGGAATCTCCACAGAGAAATGACTGAAAAACAAGCAGCTAAGACCATTCATGTGTTTCTCTGTAGGGGTTGTTTGTGTAGAGCAGAGGAGGTGAGGGGGAGACGGAGGTGAGGTGGGGCCTTTTACTCCAGTTAATCACCACAGGCTGAGAGAGATCGAAAACATGAAACACAAATCACAAACAATCACACTGCACTGTGATTTACTCTCAAATCACAAACCATCACACTGCACTGTGATTTACTTTCAAATCACAAACAATCACACTGCACTGTGATTTACTTTCAAATCACAAACAATCACACTGCACTGTGATTTACTTTCAAATCACAAACAATCACACTGCACTGTGATTTACTTTCAAATGATAAACATTCATACCACACAAAACTGAAAAAGGGAACGTGGCGATGAAGAGTGACACGGACACGTGTAAACCATCAAACGCACAAAAGCTAAAAGCTAACGAGGAAAAACTGTTGATTGTTATTCAGTCTTTGTTGCCCTTTTCCCCAAACATCCCTTAGTGCGTGTGGGTGGAGAGGCAGTGTATTTATTTTGCTTCCATCTGCACCTAATAAAAGAGTCTTAGTGCTTCTCTTGGTGAGCTTATTGTTTTTGCTGGTTATTAGTGTTATTGGCTGTTCGTGAGCACCCCATTTAAACTCCACAGCTCATTTGAAAACAAAAGCGAAATGCTGAGGATTACAGGCAATTTGGATATTTTTAAGCACTTATAACTGAAACCATCAAGAAGAAACAGCTGAGCTAAACCAAGATGGGTTTTAAAACACCCTCATTTGTCTGAGAACGAGAGCTGCAACTCTTTATCGTTTACTTAGGAAATGACTCACAAAGTGACAACTACACCAAACAACAGCAATATTTATACTCTGCAATGTGTTTACATTTTTCAAAGATAATATGATTAAATTAACATTTTTGTTGTGATGTTCAGACCTACAGTATTCTATATATACATATACATGTGTATATGATATTCAAAAATAACAGTGGCTTGTTTTTATAAGTGTTTGCCTTTGAAATCGTCTACAAAACACTGAGCATTGCGAGACACCAGCATTGTGAATAATGGCATAAACTTTGGTCCAACTCGTCACAATATTAAAAATGATAAATTTGATATTTAATAAACAGCCCATATGTGGGATTTTAGACCAGTGACATTTCACAGCATTGACACAACACTGAAAGAATTATGCAAAAGATTGTCAACAAGTCTTGTTAAAACTCATCCACTAATTGATTTAACTCGCTCACAACGGTTTACAATCTATCCGTCACTGGTTTCTCTTTCATGTATGAAGAGGGAATGCAGTAAGAGTGACAAATGCTCTTCCTGTAATGAGAAAAGGGTTTAAACCTGGAGCAGCTAAAAGCCGAGCTGACGGTTCTTTGACTTTTCACCTCATTAATCCTGCAGAGAGTTAAGGAATGAGAGGCGCTTATCTCTCCAAGATGCATTTCATTTCTGTCTTATTTGAGGAAGAATAAAAGCTACTTACAATCATGCAAAGAAAACAAATTCATTAAATGAGAAAAGGTCAACATTATACTGACATCAAAATTCATTCAAAACTTTGGGTTTACTAAAACAAAATAACGACAGAAAGGAAATTTCATAGGGCAATCCTAACAGAAATGCATGCATTTATCAGGTTAACTTATTAACTGTTAAACTTCTGACCAAATCCTCTTAAGAACTCTCTTTATTTTCATAGGATCTTATTTATGTTGAACTAAAGCCTTCATGACGACTCTCTTTGAGGTGAGTTTAAGTCTAAGACAGACTCATTAGTCAGATGTCTGACTGACCTGGTATATAATCTTTAGAGAGTTAGATAGCAGGTCTAACGGTCTGTCTTGCTTTATAAATGTCCAGTAGGCAGTTACATTACATCCTACATCTTCCCTCTTCATAAGAAGAAACACGCCTCTTATTTTAATCCCCGTCGCCAATTAATCTTTAACACGTATTGCTAATGCAACAATAAATTGTCTCTACGGCTCCCTGAAGACAGAGCGAGATAAAAAAGTGTTGACAAAGGATTAAACAAGCTCTTTTTATTGAAGTCGCATTTCACAGCTAGACAAAAGATATTTACACATGACAGGATGCTAATATAAAAACAGAATTAAAAATGTATAAATACAATTACAACAGAAAACGTTTAAGGTTTTGGTGTGGTTCCCTCTGTCTCTTGGAGCAATTTTGGCTCCTTTCCATTCTTCTTGGTGAGACCACTAAAGTATTTCTCTCTGAAGGAGTTGTGACCCTGGTACGAAGTAAAACGGGGGTCCGCAAGGTGGGCTAGTCTGTCTGACTCCTGCAAAAAGAAAGCAGTTTTAGAGAGCGCTTTTAAGGAAACATTGCAGGCTAAAGAAGTCATTACTGTTGAGGGGTTTTGCCTTACGTTCTTAACTATGGAGCTACACGCTCCGTTGCATTTTATCTAAAGAACACACCAGTGAATTGGAAGTGAACCTTCTTACATGCAGTCTTAATTTATATCAGCATTTTTCTGTTTTGAGGTCATGTGTGGACAGGAACTGTTGTAATGCAAATTCGTCCTGGATTGCTGGCTTACAAAGAAAACCGAAGAAAATTCTGTCATCATTTATTTACCCTCACGACATTCCAAACTCGTATGACTTCCATACAACAAAAGAGGAGAAATTCTATCGGATCGTGCTGGTCACTCTTTTCCATGCAATTACACTAAATTGGGACTGGAGTTGAAATGAAAACAGATCAGCTGTGAACAAATCATTCAGACCAGATTCACTGCAAACAGGATCAATCGATTCATTGAAAACATCTGGTTTAAAAGAAAGATTCGTTCGTAAATTGCACATTGTTAGTTTTTCATGAACATGCCAAGGCCAGTCTGTTCCGTGAAGACGGGTGCCAATGCGACACACCTTAAAACACACAGAACCAGAACTTCTTCCTTCAACAGCAGAACACAGCACAGACTTAAACAACATAAGAGTGGATAAACAATCACTGTATTTTCATGTCTGGGTGAACTGTTGTTTTAGTTTGGAGGGTAAAAGGTTACGTAAAAGGACTTGCAAACAACTAAACTTTTAAAGCTGTAATCCAAACTTTTTGGGTTAAGAATGAAGAAAAATCATTATAATATTTCATTTATAATTTGAGCTGTTCTGATTTTCTTGGGAAATGTCAGTTTTGCTTCATTTGACTTCAACATATGTTAAAAAAAGTATGAAAAGTAACCTGCAGTTTTATGTTTTAAACAGAGATGGCGACGAAGAGGCAAAAGTTACGGATTGCAGCTTTGAGCACAGCAGGATTGATCATCTTATATTTTTGCGATGCACAGAAAGAACACTGTAACCAAACGACACTACAAACAAAAACACGCAATAACAAAACAAACGTTAATTTCGTCTGCCTTCCCTTTACAAGCAGTCAAGTGTCTAATGACAGACAGCAGACTGTAAAGTCTCACAGATTTGGCTGCTCTGAGGTTCTTAAGCAGGACCTGCTGTCGGACGGGTGGGAAGTGCACTACACTGCTGCCTAACGAGGTGGCGGAAAGACGGATTATACCAGCCCTGCATCTGCAAACCATCACCGGCACATTCTGTTATCCACTCCCTTCTGCCAGTCAGCCCGGACACTGTTCAGGTCACACGCGCCGGCCCTTAGTTTACAATGTAACGAGTCACACCCCCTCACAGCCCCCCGATAAACACTCACAGCTTATGCAACACAGACCACACAACACACAGCAGCAGAGTCCGGTGTGTGTCGCTCGGAGCGGTCGGATGTCAATCACAATGACTGGATGGAAGGACAAACAAAGATGAACAACAGAAAAACGAAGATAGAGAAATAAAAGTGGTTGTTTTAATAAAATCTTTATGCATTTTACCCCAAATTTCAACTCATAATAAAGCCCAACCACATTAAAGTAAGATTAAAAAAATTAAAATATTTGATATACTGATATTTGATATACTGACCTTTTTTAAATCGAATTTAGTTTATGTTCTTACATTTATTATTTCTTATGTATTAAAAACATTAAAATCTTACAATGAAAAATACAATAAGAACAATAAGCATTTTACATAATATTTATTGTCATAATGCAATAAAATTGCCTGGGTATTTTTAAGAGGGAAGACACAGACAAATGAATTCCATAAGCTGAAAGTGAGAAAGAAAGAAAGAAAGAAAGAGAAAGAAAGAGAGAGAGAGAGAAAGAGAGAGAGAGAGGGAGAGAGAGAGTGAGGTAGAGAGAGTGAGAGAGTACAGAAACAGGGCCTCATCTGGACATATAGTTGTTTGACAGCACTAGACTGATGCTCGTTCTGTTAAGCTCCTAAAAGTTCTGTGTTGTGCTTTAAAAGCTACACTGGATATTATTTTTCCAATAAGGCAACAAACAGGATCTTTCCATTCTCAAACCAACCGAACTCTAAACCCACACTCATACTCCATATAAACAGCATCACAGAACAATGACACAGAGCCGGTAAAATGTGATCTGATATTGGGCTAAACATGAGGTCTACAGTGTTTAGATGTTGTTTTCAACTACCGCAGGATGAAAAGTGATGTTTAGCAGAAAACCCCAAATCACTTTGAAAGATCCGATGCCAACATCACATACAGCATCTGGAGACGAGCCAGTTTCTCAGAGAACACAAATTTGTGCATTTTTCTTTATTTTGATGGTTTGCGGAAGCGGTCTAGTTTTGAAGCAAAACATCAGGGGCAAAACAGGAACATGACGTCCTAGGTTACATTCCCCCATTCCGGATTTAAAGCGCAGATCGCCGGAGACACATGCCAGTCAGTGTAGATAAAGGCTTTTATGGGAACAATTTGGGGTTCTGAAGTGGTTGTCAAATCCAAAGATGGATTATTTTCCATACAATGTGCGATTAAGTCATTAAAGTAGGGTAAAAAGTTGAGTCAACCACAGCCAGATGCTGCGATTATTTTCAGTGAATTTAATGCGGAACCATAGGCGCCATGCAAGACGCATTAAACGTATTCAGGAGCACATGCAGCAGTTAGCATAAATCAAGCTCATCCCATGAGTGGACAGACACAGAAGCCCTCACGTATATAACTAACCACATCACGGCCAAATGAAGACACGATCACATACCTCAGGCTCCTTGGTCTTCTCCATGGTGATCAGTCTTCTGGACGTGTGGCTGGACAGAGTCTGTTCACAGTTGCTGATGAGAGCGAGACATGGATGCAGGGGGACCATCTCCTCACAGTACCTGTTAGACACAACACACACAAGAACTTTAGATTAGAGCAGAAGATGTGAATTTTTTCATTAGAACATTAAAGAACTTTTCTGGATTACAGGTAATAATGTTGTAAATAATGATCAGCTTCTTGTCCAGTAACAGCAAAGTTTTGTTTTTGAGTGAACTATCCCTTCAATCACTGCAAGAACATAAGCTAACCGTTGACGACAAACAGTGTCTCAGTGTGGTGACTAGCATGTATGCCAGAAACGTTCTGACCAGACCATGTTAGTCTGAGAACTTCTGTGCTGATCTTCTACACCTGTTTTGTGCTTTCACACGGACATCGCTGGTCACCAAGACCACAAAAACTGATCCACCCACCGCCACTGAGAAAAGTCCAAACTGTATGTTGTTCCCAGAGGCCTTTAAGAGTTGATAGGTCCATTAATTCAACAGGGAGTTGAGTTGGTGGGCTGTTAAACGTTTACTCGCTGACAGACACGGTCGCACGCTCCAACTCCCTTCATTTTTCAGACGATTATGTAAATACGGCTAACGTTTGAAAACGGCTGAGAAGAATCGGTTAGGGGGAAGCTAGATGTAGCTGAGCGTGATCCACACAAACCCACTGATCCACAAACCACGGAGCGCACACAGTTAGCTGCGTTTCAAACAAATCGTAAATTATGTGCCCTCTTTTCAACAGGCCTGACAAAGCAAAACAAGGGGGCACATGAAGCACACATATTCTCCATCGTACTGTTTACACGGAGCTACTGCTGTCGCCTTGGAGAAATGTCTAACAAATGTCAGCTTTCCAGGAAAAGACTCTCTGGAGGACTTGGTCGACATCACATGAAATCACATGACGGAATCATATTTCGGAATATACAGCAATGAGTCAGAATGGAGGGATGACAACAGCCCTGGTGCATTGTGGGTAATTGACAAATGTTCCATGTGGATTCCACTCACATCTGCTTTTACCTAACAACAGTTACAGTGGGAACATGCAGTCACAGAGATGCATCAACAGGTTGCAGTTCTTTGCATGCATGCACCAAGCTTTGCAAGACTATGTTGATGTCAACATCTAAATGGACACAATTCAATGTAAATGTGGCTAATGAGTTGAGGCCAATATGAGGTTATTTCTAAATTCATTTTGTTTGTATAGTGGTGAGTAACAAATGACTAGATATTTCCAGCTAACAATTTTAGATTGTAAGAACATTTCCCGAACGTTCCCATTAACAAAAATGTTGTATTTTAAATGTTCAAAAAAGTTCCAAACGTGCAGCTTTTCAGACACTGTATTAACGTTACTGCTGAAATGTTTTAAAATGTTCCACTAACAACTTAATAACTTTTTAAATACTGATACTACATTTACTACATTTAGTACTAAATACTACATTTTTTGAGAACATTGAGAGAACTCTTAGCCAACATTCTGAGATCGTTGCCTGTTAACTGGGATTACAGTTAGCGTCTAAACAGAAGAGGTGACACAAGAGATAGGAAGAGAGTCTGAAAGCAGAACGACAGGCCAGTCTTCTAGAAAACAGACCCTTCTCCATGTGTGGTCCTGAAAAACACAGATTCACTGAGACTTCAGATGAGTTACAACAGACACAATGACTGATCCAGAGAACTGAGGTGCTCATTTGTTTTTGAGAACACACTGGAAGACAATCGAAATCGTGCTCTGAACTGGGCCATAAGACTTTGAATTGGTCCAGAAGTGAACTCTTTCTCCTTTAGTACAAGCTGATGAATTGGATATTCAGGTCTGGTTCCACAAGGGTAAACACCACGGCCGTCACAAGCTACCGTCACAAGCTACTTCAACACCAAATATTACAAACAAGAATCGCTGTACAAAACAGTCAAAAACTCCTGATGGCAGACGCTAGCACCGCCCTGTGGGGACATCACTAATAACTTCTAGCAAGACCAAGATGGAATCTGCAAACTTAAAACCAAAATAAAGAAACAGAATATGAAATATGAAAATTCTATCATTTACTCGCTCTGATGTTGTTCCTAACGTTGTATGGTGTAAAATGTTTTAAAATCGTTTAACAGCCATGATCCTGTTGTATGGTAAGACATGTAAACTCCCTACGTTTGTGTTTCACCAAACAGAAACCGCAAACAGGTTCAACGTTTTGATGACAAAACTAATCCTTTGAATAAAGACGACGTAAGCTGGATCCCAAACAACTGGATCCCGTAAATATAAGAGGAAAATTCTGTTGACGGTGCTTATATGACCGAAACAAAGGTGAGGTTGAGTCTGGAAAAGAGAAAGATCACACGCAACAGACCTTCCTATAACTCACTCCTCTTCAGGTGCCCTGTAATCAGTGGATGGCATGATCTGTGGTCAGTGGAAATGCCCCACGGCTTCACACCTGCTCGGCTGCTGGGCTGACCTCAGGTCAGCGTGTCTAAGCAGGTTTAAACCACTAAAGAAGGAGCTTGAAGTGCTGATATACTTTGAGCCTGAAAGAGCTGCTGTGTCTCGTCTAAGCAGGTGCTGGATTGCCCTCTAGTGTCTGATTCTTGTTATACGACCTGAACTACAATCTAACAGAGAGACATCTAAGGTGTCTAACTAACAAATTAAACACTGGTTAAATCTTAGCAATTCAAGTACTTCTGCAGTGACCTGTTGGGACAGTAAAGGAAAAATTAAGTTAACAAATCTATTATGATTAAAAGATGAATATGGGACAAAAACACAATTTTATTACTTGCCTGTTGCAACACATAAATCTTTAGAAAAACAGAGTTTCCTTTATCTGATGTGAGTATTGTGACATTTGGCTCACAGTTGTGTTTCTAAGTGATCAGTTGTGTTCTGTTGCGTTATTTGTTCAGAATAAAAAGCAGAGCATGTGTAGTGTCAGTTCTGTCCATTGTTTCTGAGTCAAAATAAAAAACAAGGGATCTGACTCAAACAGAAAAACTGTAAAAAATGTCACATTCTGTACTTTTGCCTCATATTTCTTGTCTCCACAGCAAACAGAGCAATTTTACTGTCAATATTTATGAAAGGCACCGTATATTTGATTGGTTTGGTTAGATGGACTTACTCTGGTCTGTAAACAGGAAGCCAGTAGACGAGACGTCCACCCAGAACCAAATGTTGGGCCGCAAAATTCAAGAGGTCAGCAAAGATATCGCTGAGATGATATGCCATTGAAACCGGGATGTGGCTCTCTCCAGAGCTGCAGAAGATCACGAAACACAAACAGAATCAGGAACATCTGTTTTTTAAATAAACTTAAAACAAGTGCTTGATATATGGACACAGAACAAACTCAACATGCAGGGCTAATAAATCTGTATTCAAATTTCTATATAAATCTTAAAACTATTTCATTTAGAGAAGCATTTGCTTGTGACTGTTGCACAGCACTGTAAATTGTCCAGTATATTGTACATTTTTGTTCATTATAATAGCAAATTATGCAGCATCCCTATTGGCTGACTGGCACGTACCCATTGGATGGCTGGAAATATTTAAAGCTGTAGTCTGAACAGCGAATGAGAATTCACCTGCACTGAATACATTAAGAATGCGGAAAGGTGATTGGCTTACAAGTCGTCAGGAGGTTTGATGATGTCTTTATGGGATCCTGTTCTTCTTGTTGACTCACGGATGCCATACGGAGCTGTTTGATAAAAATACAAACATGTCAGAATGAACTGTCATGTCAGCAGCGAGAGTCTTCAAAACAGGGGTTACGTCAAGAAAAAAAACAATACTTTTGGTTTATAATTGACTCTCTACACAATAAACTAGGATTGTAACACCAGAAAAAGACACACGTCACCATCATTGTGTTGAAAGATGTCTTAGAAGAAACATACGGTCTGTGACAATGGCATCAAACTGGGCGTTTTTTCTCCAGACAGGTTTGGAAGCATCGGACACCATGACATCCACGTACAGACTCTCAGTCCCGTACTGCCTCAGGTTTGCTCGAATGTTTTCATCCGGACCCCTCCACTTCTGAGCCTTCCTGCTGGCTTTTCCTGCAACCATTTCAAATCTTTACAGGTGCACATTTGTGACTGAATATACAAGAAAAGTTTTACATTCACATACTTGACAACAGGGCTTGACAAAATACTGATCTTTACAATACAATCCTTAGAGTTTTAAAACAATAAGGATTTGTGTTGATTGTGTTCCTGTAACTTAAATGTTACAGCACTGTGTTATCGATATTGAATGTATATATTGTATCAAGAGGTGTGTGTTTTTTCAGTAGGTGTCTTGTCTTTAAAACAAACTCTTACCTATTCCATGGATTGTGTTATAATCTATATCTGTCCCACAAACATAAGCTCCAAAGTGTGAACATGATACAAGAAGACTTCCTGAAAAACAAAATGGAGGACATGGATGTTATAAACATGAGAACATTGACCAGAAGGCTGAATTTAAAGGTATAGTGTGAAATGTTTTGGTATTAAAATACTTTATATAGATGTCATTTGCAGACTGATACCCTATAAAGCGTAAAACATTGCAGTGTTTTTAAAACTCATCTCAACCGAATCTCAACCAGCTCGCTATGGCTCAACCAACAGCGTGAGTTTAAAATGGAAACATCTGTTTGTTCGACCAATGGGAGATGGAAGAGAGTTTGGGAAGCCAGTTCAAAATTTTCTTTTAGGAATGTGATGTTTTACAATTGCATCTGGTGTCGCAAAGGATACTATTTTTAACTTTAAGGGAAAAAAAATAAATTTTATGATTGCAGATTTTAAAAGCAGCTTAACACTTGCTCTTTGCTGCTATAAAACTACGGCTTAAAAGTTCCAGCCATCCAAACTGATCATTCAAATGCAGTAAATTCGTTCATCTGGTCTGCAGATCTCCAGCAACACAGTGAAGACACAGACTTAAGATTAAACCCGGCTACATCACGACACGCTACAAACTCATTTACAGTTAACCTGAGTCTGAGAGAGAGCCGCAGAGGTTAATTCTTTATACTTTGTTTTGTCAGCTGTTTGAGAAGCTCTTATAGACATGGGCTCCTGGTTCCCGTTAGAAAAAATGAGAAGCAGAAGATGATGATGCATATCTTCAATCACTCTGACAAGCTGTCCGATCTCATTACGCTCAAAACAAGACACAGACACCTGCTTCAGTTTGACTGCTAAAGAAGGATCTAAAACGCTCTGAAAAGGTTTCCAAAGCTTTACAGTGTTTTCACCACAATCAGTCACCAGTTCAAGTCACCATGAAATCAAAATAGACTATTGTTATTCTTATGGAACATAGTTGTGTTTATTATAAATGATTTATCCATGCATGTCAAATTCATGTGCCGTCATAATCTTTAATCAAAATCTGTAAATGTTCTTCCCCTCGAGAACAGCAGACTTTCTCTGATGATGTCAGTCTTAATGATTCTGGTTTGGGTGGAGCCAGAACCGTTAACCACTCCCCTAAACAGTCAAGCTTTAAAACGCCTACTTTTCTTAAGCTAAAAGTCCCAGTGAAAAACAAGCCACGCCTCCATTTTTCTATTTCACTTTGAATTACACCAGAACACTGAAGTTGGTTGCAATTTACTGACAACACTGTATGGACACAAAGCCACTGAGACTTTTCTCAAAATATCTTCTTTTGTGTTCCACAAGGAAAATAAGTCACAGGTTTGGAATGACATGAAAGTGAGTAAATTAAGGAAAAATTCTCTTTTTGGGTGAACTATCCCATCTTCTACCAAACAATATAGTTTGACTGTTTTAGTAGGCTGTTTAGGATTACCAAACAATGTAATCTTAATGCATCACTGCTCACATTTGTACATCATCTGCAGCATCCATCAATCATAAGAAACTGTGGCACTGTATTACCACAGTGATGAGCAAACATATGGCACAATGACTGACTACAACCCTGCAAACAGTACAGAAATATGTTGCAAAACACAAGAGCTACTTGGAGTAAAAACACATCGCGGAAACAATTTAAATAACCTAATTAAACATATTAACACTGCATCCATTTCAAGTTCCTGAAGAAGCTTTCGTATTTTTGCAGCTGTCAGCATTATGACTCAAAAATGAAGCAAAGAGGTCTGCACTTCGACCTATTATGCAATAAAGCTTCGGGCGACCCGGGTTCGAGTCCCAGCCTGTGATCCTTTCCTGACTCCTGTCCCCTCTCACTCACCCTGTATGTCCTGACATCTCTTCACTGTGCTATAAAGGTCAAAACATCGCTTAACAAACATCACTCACCCGTTCCAACGAAAGGGTCGTACACCACATCATTAGCCTTTACTTTGGCATGATTAACCATGATGAAGGAAAGCCCGGCATCCATACTGGTGTTCCCGATAAAATGTCTCTTTTTCACACTGTAGGAACGAATTAGTTCTCTCTGGCCATCTGCAATCTGACCGACAATATAACATTTAATATTAAATAATAAAAACCGTATATGACTTTGTATGTGCAATAATTTATTTAGTTATCTAGAATCTATAATACAGCTGTGTAATTATTATAATTCATGGAAAAATGTGCAACAAATAAACAAAGTTTCTATTCTAAGCCATCAAACTAATGCATTTACCACAGTTTTCCCTTCCTTTATATTCAACATTATATGGTTGAAAACAGGTAACTCACCCATCTCCCAAAATACATATAGAAAGGCTCCTCTGGGATATCATTGGGATCAGAGCCATAATCCTCCAGCAAACAAAATATGTGATCCGGATCTTTTAAATTGACCTTCCCTTCAAAAGGCAGGAAGTCTAGAGCCTGTGGAAATTCCAGTAAGGAATCACAAAGAAAACAAAGATTTTTGGAATACAGATTTTTCATGGCACACTTATAACTTAGTTACACTTAGTTATACAATTATAACTCTTCTCTAATCAATGTGTGTAAAATTATATTTCATCAGTGTGGGTCTGTAAGAGCTCTTCTAAAATACGAGATTAAATTATTGCTGCTTAAAGATTATATAATATACAGCAAAACAATTTAAATACAATACAATACTCACGTCAATCTTTTTGATTCTGTCCGTAAACACTAACGTTTTGTTGAAAGTGTAGACGTTGATCTTATATGATAAATGTTGCTGTAAATATGGGGCCTGTGTAGAACAAATACGAAAGACATTTTAATAAAGATAATGTCTGTAAATCTTTAAGCTCTTTATTATGCAATAATTTAAAAACAAACCATGTTCTCTGCTGGATATTCTAACAATGATGTCTTCAGCTCGGATGCTGTTTTTCCATGTCCCCAAAGCTCAAAGGCAGACCTAGAAATTAATATGTATCGTTTATATATAACTTTTGTTCTATCTTTGGTGTGAACACGTATTTAGCTTTTATAGTCATTTTACTTTAAGACAGGTATTGTCATATACACGCAGACTCAAATGTCAAACACTACAACCTACTTGGCACAAACTGTTCTTGACATGACGCTTCGTATGTCATCCTCCGATAATCCATTTAGTTGCCAAAATGGAGACTGTCAAAGAGGGTAAAAATAGTTAAAAATAAACAGCAAATGATGTCTGGAAGCAATTAAACACTATCATGTCAACGATTTATGGCAGGCAAATGCATATAAGTTGACAATACCTTTTCTTTGAATGTTCCAGATGTGTCAAATGGGCGGTTCCTTAGAGAAAGCAATGCTTTTATTTCCTGTGCACAATAATTTAAAGTACATTAATTTTGTCATAATAAAATAAGTACATGTACTATATTGCATATAAAGTCAAGTAAACGAGATTTGCGTTATTTCAATATCTAGAAAGTCTGACAGCTTAATTCACCAAATAAAACAGCATTTTAATAGTTTGGGGGTGCTATAAATTTACAGTTTATACCGGTAATCTGAAATCCACATTATCATGTGCCAAATGAAGTAAATATTGTCTGCACGCCCGACCACAGTGCAGCGCCATGTTTGTGTGCAACTGTTAAAAGCACTCGATGAGATTATTCCGCTCGTAACAAACGTTCCTATATGGCGTCCCGTTTGCAAATCCACTATAGGAAAATCCCATTAAAGGATTAAAGGTTTGTATTTTCAAATGCTCATTTAACTAAGTAACACCCATGAGTAAAAGTACACATGTCTTTGTGGTCAAAAAGGACTATCTGTTGTGTTAAATTAATCTTTATTCTGTCTTTTTTAATGTTATGGTATTCTTAAAAAATAGAAAATGTCACCTTATAAAATATCTTTATCGTGTTTACATGATCATTAACTTCTTAAGGAGCGAAAATCTGGACAGTTATTGGCTCATCCTCTCGTGCTGTCTCATGAATCTGCGCTCTGATTGGCTAGTTGTTACGTCAATCACTGTCACAAGCGTTCAGAAAAGTATCCGCCCCGCAACTCATTGCTGCGTCGCGATGACTGCATGAAGATCGTCGTAAACTAGCCGGTAAGTTTTATTTTTACACACAAGGCATTTTGTTTTTTATATCAAACAAATATTCGTTAATTAAGTTGTTTGTATCTTTAAGAAAACGCTAAAAATGCACCACAAACATCATTTGGTCACTTGATACAATTTCTCTATTGTCGTGTAGTTTCAATTTCCGCTCAGTACGTAAGTTATATATTGACCTTTCGAAATAAACTGAGAACGCTTTTATATTTATATATAAGTATATATTATTTACACCGCAAAAAGTTGTAACTTTTATTTCTTATACAATACTTTGGTGAATTTAAGTCTTGATTACATTGGGTCAGGCTGACGTGTAAAACCTTTCCTAAGGTTTTAAGTTATTTAAAGGTTGGACGACAACCTCCTTCGTGGCCTGTGTTGTGCCAACAGGTGAGCGAGCATGAACACGAACGAGCGGAACCGCGGAGCCGTGCAGTGAGCCGAAGGTCACCATGGAGACGGACGACGCGCCTGCGAAGACGGAAGACGCGCCTGCGCAGTGCAGTAACGATGCGACGGAGACCCGCAGCGTGTCTGTCAAAGGCCTCACAGAAAACTGGCAGAAATGGTCCGACGACCACTGCGAGTATCAGAAACACAACCCGTTCAGCAACGGGAAGGTGACGCCTCCTCCGATCCGGCGGGGACAGCAGGGTTACGGCAGGCCTTTAGAAGGGTCCAGAACAGAGCAGAGAGGGAAGGATGCCCACTCTCACATCGGCAGAGAGGTGCTCGAGCTCTGCCGGGTCATTTCAGACATCGGGGTGGTCGGGGAGGACGGCAGGCCTGCCGTGCGGTTCGGTGCGCTGTTTGAACGCTACGTTACCATCTCTAATAAACTGGTGGGGGTTCTGCTGCGGGCACGCAAACAAGGGCTGGTGCAGTTTGAGGGTGAGATGTTATGGCAGGGGAGGGATGATGGGGTGGTCATCACCCTGTTACAGTGATTTACAGTAATGATCAACACCACGTGCCTGCCTCAAAGTGTATTGCACAAATATTTCAACATGTTTTTGTGATTGTATTTAATTACGTTTTCTATAGTATATAATGAATTTGCACAGATTTTACAAATACTGTCTGGGAAACACACACAGTGCATATTTGATTCGAGTCATTTTTAGTGTTGATCATGTAACAAAGACAGAAACAAACTTAAAAAGGCAGCAAACATACAAGGAATTATAATTTTATTTCATGCTTATATATTATATAATGTAAATAAAACATTTAATCACTAAATAATTAAATACACCCAAGGTATACAGGTTATACAACAATACCATTACCTGAAACATTCATGTTGAGCATTCCATTTAGTTTAAAGGCATTCATACTGCAGTGCTAGTATGTTCTAGCCTACTATTCAGAATACATTTAGTGACTTTCCATGTGGGATCAAGACTAAAGGCAGTAAGAGTCCATTTTATGTCATCCATATTTAGAAAGTATTAGGCTTTCTATTTAGAAAGTATTCTAGTTTTCTAGTTCTATGTCTTTAACAGTCATATTTTAGTAAAAATGAACGTGGCCCAATTGTTCAATGTAAATTTTTTTTGTTTCTTTCAGTCGTACAGATGTCACCATTATTCAGCAGTTTTTTTTCTTAAAACAACTCACAAGCAGTAATTTTGTGGCTGCAAATTTGATTAGTCTGTCTGGCCCGAGAATAACAATATAAACAGCGAATGGACCGTAGCATTAATGAGTATTATAGCCCAGAGGCTTGTCTGTCACATTTCATCATCATGAATAGATTGGATTGAACTCGGCTCTGGGCATTACAGACGCCGTTGTAATTGGAGTTTCTCAAACTTTCTTTACATTTAGCTCATTGAGTTCAGCCTCTGGAGTAACTGGTCAGCCTGCAAAATAAAGAAACGGCATTAAACAAACCTTACAGTTTTGCATACTTAAAACACTCAGTAATAGATGATGACTGTATAATAGGCAAGTCAAATCAAGCCATTAACAACGTAAAGCATAAATATTCAAATATGTGGCAGTAACAGTTAAGCTAAAAGTGAAAAATTTGAATTTAAGTTCTTTTTTTCCACTCTTTTTCCATATAATAAAAGTGAATGATTACCAGGGCTGTTAAACTCTGAAATGACAATGTACGTTGTACAAACGATTCTCTAACATTTGCTTTATAATGGTACAGCTGAGAAACCCACACAGATCCACTCAACAGCAGAGATCTGCCAGCGCTGTCACTAACAAAACCGGTTTTCATTCTCTGCCAGTGTAGCATGTCAATTCAATTTGCTTGTTCCAATTATCTGAGCAGAAGGTCTCATTCAACAGACTTAATAAAGGTCAACATGTTGCTTGACTCAGAAAACATTGTGTTTGCTAATGTATCAACATCCTAAACCAAAGTATTGTGATTATTAGATTGTGTTTACATTTCACAAGTGGAGGAGTAACAGAAAACAGTGTATTGTATTGTTGAATGGTTTATTTTATCGCTTACCGTAATGAACCAATAAGAGTTCGGCCTGTAGACCATGCGGGACAAGAAGCCCATCTGACTGATGGGTGCAAGAACATGAAGATGCAGGTGTGTGACAGAACAGAATGGGGGCCAATGAAACCCAAACCTTGGAAAAATAATTGACACATGATCTGTCAAAATGTATGTAATGCAAAATCATAATACAAGTCTATTTGAAGTGGCTCATAGGAGAAATGCATTATTTACTGTACCTAACATCATTCAAATCCGTAACATTGTTTTTCTGAAGAATCTCTTTTCCTGTTTCCACCATCTTCTCCACTGAATATAAACAGCACAAATAGTTATTGGTGACCATTTGGCCGAGCATGATGTAAATAATTGTGATGTTTATTAATACATGACATTAAAACTGACTCTTTACTTCAGAAAGGCTCTGTCCAAAATGTCTAACCATTTACAGCAGTCTCCAGTAACTGTTTACCTAATGTTATGTGCTCTCTGCCAAGAGATTTACAATTCCCTACATGTCTGGTTGGCACCACCAGATAGTGGTGAGGAGCTCCAGGGTGTATATCTCTGAAACAGGACACATCCGCATCCTGTAACACACAGGGCTTACAACTAAATCACAATACAAAGAGTCACAATTACCAAAATTGCAAATAATAAACGAATACAATGAAAATATTTGTAACAACTGTCAACAGTAAACGTGTCTATTAGCCTTACATACAGAGGCAATCTATTGCTTTATAAACGTTTTATTTTGTTTTATAACAGTCGTGGCTGTGACACCAAATCACATTTTAATTCTTTTGTATCATTTTTTTTATTTATTTTTAATTGCAAAAGTGTAATTTGTCCAAAAAAAGATGCATTTTTCGACTCTTTTAAGACACATCTGGTTTAAATCCGTGTTAAACGTCCAGTCGTTCCCAAATAGCAATTTTATAACATTTGTATATAACGTGTATTTTGTTTATCTTTAAGCTTAGTTTCTGCATATCGTGTCATGTTTCATGCATGAACCTGTGGCAGGTAAAAACAATAAAACACCGACAGCGGACTCACGTTATACAGGAGATCCGTTCCCATCTCCCCGTTCACGATCTTACAAAAGATACATTTCTTGTCAAACCCATCAGATTGATCCGTTTTACCGGTTTCGTCCGCAGCAGTCGGTGTGTTTTCACTGGCTGCCATTTTCAAAGTGTGAAGCCGACGTTAATTAGATCGAGTCTAACCTGACGCTTTTCAACATACAAGTCCTTCACCGTCAAACCCTTTAGAGTAAAAATATTACATTTAATAATATAATTTTGACCAAATTTATCCAATTCAAAGTGAATGTACAATAATATTCTCTCTTTAATCTAACTATTTCAAAATATATTCTTAAAATAATTCCATGCTCATGCTCAAATGCTTTAAAGCCAGATTTGCAAACAATGAATCCATCAAGACATTAAAACATAATAAACATTTCTATAGATATTTTAACTTATTTTTATCTTCTCTACAACTGTTTGTTGAGCATTACTTACTACAAAAATCTACAATGTCTGAATTATATGATATAAATATATGTTCTGAATGAACCGTTTATAGTTTTTCTTTGTTTGCTGCCTGTCTATTAAACACCATCACGCCGGCTACAAGCAGCAAGCACAGCAAAATTTAAGATTGCATTCACCTGCAGAATAAGAAACGTAGCTCTCAACAGGTCAAAGGTCACTAATCAAGAGAGGCAAAAGGGATAAGTGAGTGACAACACACCATGTTAAACTGTTCTGTTTAGCGGGTCAACCAAGCAATTAATCCTGAGCACTCCAATATGTCAGGACGCCATATTTACTGCCTTAATGTATGCAAATGATGTCATTAAAATGCATGTTCATGTTTAGTCTCTAAATTAAGAGCTCATTTGCACTCCCAACAATCCAGAGATTCATTATTACAAATTACAAAAATAATAATGACTCGAGACATCAAATTTACTCTCCTTGTACACCCTCCTCTATTTACGTTATAATTGTGGGAATAATTTATGTGACAATCAGCAATTTGCAACCACTGTATTGTAGGTTGTCAGCTGGCCAAAGCTATTATGTTATCTCCTGTTCTGTGGCTCCATATGATAAATAAAGAACCAGAACCAGAACATGACGGTATGTAATTACAGTCGGGTACGGTATTAAAAGAATGCAACGGGTTGCAGAAAGAGAGCTACTGATAAGTACGAGGACCAGGGAAATGTGGGACACAAACGATGATCGTGATGTGAATGAAAAATACAAAAGCTTTAGAAACAACCAGAAAATATGCAGTTAAGCACTGGTGACAACAGCTGTGATGCGTCTTTAAAAGATTCATGACCAAAATATCAACTTCAGCATGGAGGAAATCAGTGTTTTGTCCTGAAGAGGTTGTAGAATTATTCATAAGGCAAAGGCTTTGTAAACAGATCCTGCTGATTAACACTGAGGAAGTGTGGGGGGGTTGGGGGGGGGGTGACAACTGCGATTCAGGGATCTCTTGAGACAGAGCTACATGAGAAAAAATATTCTGTTTCTATAATCATGTTCTGCCCTACTTTTCAACTTCCTCTTTTATTCTCAACTTTGCACTGGTCACTGACATGCTCTTATGAATCTGAAATCAATCATATTTTTCAGTCTGTTACTGCTGGCATTAAAGGCACTTGTATGAAAGCTGCTGTTTTTGTGTGCAAAGAAATCCAGACTAAAGTGAACCACTATCCATAACACCCCAGTTACAGCATGACACATTTGTCACTCATGCTCGTCCCAGAAGAACTGGGCTTTGGCGAGTGAACATCTTGCCTTCTTCACACCTGTTGTGAGGAACCTGTGGTTGACAGATGCAAGATGCAAAGTGTGTAAGTTCTGGCAGTAAAACCAGAGGGACAATACATAAAACAGTGAAAGAAGCAGCTTTGCTCATGAGTTGTTACCTAACTACAGTGGTAAACAGCTGCCACTAATGCTTGGATTGGTAATACAATTGTAACACGGTTAAGAAACAACTATAAGAAACAAAAATATATATAACTAATATATTTATACATTTTAATATTTCCACAAACCTCAGGATCTACATGGGGTGATGTGGTATGCTGATCATGGTATGTGGTGTGGGCTTTGGTCCTAATTCATGAAATATAGGCAAAATTAACTTCTATACTAAATAGCTCATAAAGTCATTTTTATATAAACTGTTGCATTTAATACAATAATTCATGCAAGAACTAATGCATGAACCATTTAGATTGTTACACTAAATTTACTTCTCTCGTATTTCAATCAGGAGGCAATTAAAGTGCATTTTCAACGAGTTACCAAACACATATCCAACTTCTTTAAAGCTGCAGTCTGTAACTCTTGCCTCTCTACCGCCATCTCTGTTTGAAACATAAAATTGCAGGTTACTTTATTCCTTTATGACATATGTTGAAGGCAAATGAAATTAAACTAACATCTGCCAGGACAACTCAAATTCTTAATCGCCATTATAAACTTATTGTTGCGAATGGGGGTAAGTTAAGAGACTACTTCAAACACTGGGGTAACTTGTTCATTTTTAAGCTAATAAAGTTAAGATTGGAGCTTTAAGAGGTGGGGTTTGTTCAGTAAAGCAGTATTCACCAGCAGGAGGCAGCGTTATAACACTGAAACATCATTGATCTCTGAAAAAAGCTCAAACTGTCTCAGCCATTTCATGTTGAATCTTCTCAAGCGTCCCGTGTGTCAGCTGATGTGTTCAGTAACGCAAACCTTTACAAAATGACTGTTTCGTTCTTTATCATCTCAGAAATAACACGTTCACAAATGTCAACAAATGGATTAAAAAGGCACAATAAACACCAAGGTCATGTTTTAAACAGCAGCTACGCTATGTGAAGATAACAAGCTGTATTTACATAGCTGACACGAATGCATCGCTGATGTAGCCACATAAGATTTTACAGACATACAGATCAGTATCAGATGGATATTGAAGGATTGAGAGAGTGCCATGAAATTGTTTATTCAGCTGTCCATCACTCCTAAACTCATTCACGTCTTACCTTCTCTCCTCCCGTGCGCTCCATTGAATACTGTTAACACATACACCTGGTTTTCATTTTACTTCTCCATCCTTCGTCTCCAACACACACATGCATGCATACATACACACACGCATACATACACACATGCATGCATACATACACACATGCATGCATGCAATTTAATCCAAAACCCAGTGCCTGCATGCTGTGTTTTATAGCACCATATGCTCTTATAACTGGTTTTCACCTGTCCATCATAATAAACAGTCCCATACTGAAAATGCAAACTGTGTCCTTTTTAAAACGATCGGAAAAATATAAAAACATTCAAAAATATTTTAATATATCGTTTAATACACAAGCCAGACCAGAAAGACAAATCGAGTATTTGATTGTCAAATTGGTCGCGTTTAAAAATATAACACACGTCTCTTTACAACGATGAGAATAACAGTGAATCAAACGAAAAGTCCATTTCAACAAATATCTTAAATGGTATTTGGTGAAATATTATGCAGGTCACTATTAAATATATAAACACGTGCAAATCCTCCATATAAACTCATGAGGCCCAATGAGACAGACAGAGTCGAGGCTGACAGGTATGTCGCGGTTTTCTCTTCAGTGCTGGTGATATATTTCATGCATTCACAGATTATACACTGAAAGTTATGATTGTTTTAGTCAGTATTTGTGTGTACGATGCACATGCTAATTGCTGCGTTGCTAACGACAAACTAAACGACACACCTGTCTGACAGATGAACGCTGTATTATCGCATTAAGTTACTACGAACCATTAAATTATAAACTTATATATAAATTATAAGTTTCCACCTTTTTTAGAGGTTTTAGCGATTATCATTGTTTTTAATACACTCAGTTGGTCTTCACTATATTGCTGTATCTGTTATGTATGTTGTATATTTATTATATCGCTGTATTATGGATCTGTGGGAACGAATGCATGTTCAATATTTAGTGTGTACGATGCATTTTATGCTAAATACACTATGGCGTTAGTTTAGCAACATGCTAACGAGTGAAGAGATTTAGGTAAATACTAAGGAAAGTTGTATTGTGAGTGATACTAGGGTTTAGATGTTGAATGGTTATGTTTTCTAATATTGAAATCAAACTTTAAAAACATTTTCAGTATATCCTCCTGTGTTTCTCATGAGAGAAATTTGTTTGCCACAAAAGCATTGTTGCCAATATAGTCACTTGTCAGTCATGGTTTCTTGTCAGTAACGCTGTAGTTGTCATTGGAAACCAAACTGTTGCGTTTTTCCCTCTTAAATACATCAGTGTTGTGATTTGATTGGTTGATTGACGCTTATATTTAGCCAGTAATGCTGATTGACAGCAGTTGTTGTTCCTCATGTCATGATGAAATGCAGTCTGGCTGTCATTAAGTCTGGGCATTAATTATTCTGACTGCTTGGATCTCACATGTAGGTTAATTCGCAGAGGGCCCAGATCACCTGTCGACAGCAACGTGTTTGTGATTTTCCAGTAGGACAGAAGGATTACCCCCCATAAATCTGAGTGGTGGGCACGTGACCAGAGATCAGCTGTATGGTTATCATGCACAGCTGTGTTTGGTGGGAAAAGGGCAGTTTGTTACAGGATGACAGGAGACGGACAGGACGAGGCTCTGTGCTCCACAGCCCGTAGTTGACGTTAATTATCGAGCCCCTAAAAAAACGAAAGCTTTGAAACTTGTACTGTATCTTGAATGCTAAAATATAATTCCATTAAACCATCGAACAGAAAAGTGCGTGTGTTAAATTGACCTGGAGTTATTCCAAGCGTTTTTCCTGTGAGAGACAAACCTCTTATTTACAACTAGAAGCATCTGCGTTTGTTGGGCTTGAGATTTACAATTCGGGATGACACAAGGTCCTGTTGTGCCTCACAAACATAAGCTTAAATGAAAATAAATTGAACATACACACTTATTACATCTGCCTTACGAAGAGCGATGAGCGTGTTTATATGCAAAACAGTTTGTTCAATATCTTTGGGTTATGGATGCATGATGCAGTGTCCCAGTCACATCAGTTCTGAGTTCTCTGTTCTGGAAAAGCACCAAGAGCGATGTAGGACGTACAGAGAACAGGTTTCTCCTCACCCTCTTCAAGGTTATCACATATCACAGTTAAATTCTCACCTTCTATATCAAAGCGTGTCCTTTTGAAAAAGATCTCCGTTCTTCCACCAAGTTTAATGGTGCCGGAGTTGGATCACACTAGACATCTGCTAACACTCAGAGAGGTAGAACTGCTAAAATCTGACACCGAACCAGAGAACAGAACCTTCGGAAATAACTTTATAAGAGTTTCAGGTTGAACAGAAGTCACTGAGTAGCTCTGGATATTTTGTTACACATTACAGGAGAGCTTCTTGCTTAAGGAAAGTTAAGTTTAGGGACGTGAGCGAGTGAAAACAGGAAGTGACGTCAGTAATTGCGGAAACATTGATGATGTGTGACGTTTTGAGTTTGTGAGAAACATTTACACACGTTTTTATGAATAAAAGGGGCCTGAATTGCACGGGGCATATTCTTCTTCTCAAAGAGCTAGACGGCAGCAGCTGAACTGAACACAGAGTCCTGTTAACTGTTTTTTTTGGTATTGCCATCAGAGACTTCTGATTGGATGAGCCGCATTCAAAGCTGTATTGAAGGAGCTAAAATAAGCACACCTGCGTCAGTTGAATGCTATATTATTGCTCCAAGTAGCTACAAGCCATTAAACTATAATTAACTTTTTTACTTGGCAGAAGAAATGTTTTTTTTGTGATTGTCATTATTATTATTAATACACTCAATTGGGCCTCTTTATTATATTGCTGTTGCTGTCAAGCGTGGTAAAATCCTAACAGTACATGGCTTCCCTGGGGGCAATAATAAATGCCCTGACATGACTGTGTGCTTTAAAATGAAGGATAACTGTAGGAAGTTTATGTACTTGATATTTTTTCTCTTCTTGCCTCACCTTCTCTTCTCTTCTCTCTCTCTCTCTCTCTGTCTCTCTGTTTCTCTTTCTCTTCCTGTCTGCCTCTCTCTCTCTCTCTCTCTCTCTCTCTTCCTGTCTGCCTCTCTCTCTCTCTGAAATCAGCTAATGGCTCTTGCAGGTCTGTCTGCACAGGATGGCTGTGAAAATAGCTTAATTGTTACAATAACAAGAAACCTGAGGACAGTGGGGAAATCCACCATGTTGAAATCGGAGCTCTGTTCAGCCGTAGTATCAGCGTTGCCAACCACTTGAGAAAAATGAAGGCTGTTTTCCTCAATCTGTGATTTTTTTTTTTCTATTATGGCTTCACCACAAATGATAAAAAAACGACATATTGCGCTAGAACAAGCAGAGCTGGAGGAAGTTGTTTGTCTTGACTGCTAATTGCTGCGGAGGGCTGTCAGTGGGGTTTGTATGATGGTTATTGGCGCTCCAGGCTGGTGTGGAGATGTAGGCTGTGTGCTGCTCCTGTGGGCCGGCCATTCCAGCCTCTTGCTTTGTTTTTGCTGAGCCAATTAGCGAGTGTGATAACATCTGGTGCAAGAGGACAATGCGACTCCGTTCACATCCCCTAAGTGAGTGTGTGTCCCTGAAGCAGTGAGGGCTTGAGCAGGCATGCTGAGAAACTGGAGAAGGAACGGCATATGGGCCCAGCTACTCTGATACAGCTGAATGACTTTCACTTTTGCTCTTTCTCTCTCTCTCTCTCTCTCTCTCTCTCTCTCTCTCTCTTTCTCTCTCTCCCGTCTCCCTCTCTCTTTCCCCCTGTCTTCCTCTCTCTCTCTCTCTCTCTCTCTCTCTGTGTGTGTCTCTCTCTTCTCTCTCTTACTGTCTCCAACACTCACTTGTGTGTGTGCTCAGAGATAGAATGAGATAAACAGAACGTGATCACACACACACACAGGTTTTTTATGTTTTATAGGGACACTTCATAGACAATCGTTTTATACTGTACAAACTCTATATTCTATATCCCTGCACACAAACCCTTCCCCTAATTTCTGGATTTTTAAATTAGATTAGATTAGATTTTTTTTAAAATAGTATTTCAATATGATTTATGTTTCTTTATGTGAACCTAAATACTTTCCCCACCAGGTCAAAATTTACTGGTTTTACTATGCTGGTGGGGATATTTTGTCCCCATAATGTAGTGAATACGAGTACACACACACACACACACACAAACACACACACTTTACAGAAACGCACACACACACACAGAAACGCACACAGCATGACTAAACAGGATTATTGGGAGATTTGAAAGGGGCAGGAGAGATGATGGAGGATAGCACAGATCTTTTAGTCTTGTGAATGCATGAGGACACAGAAGTTAGAACCGAGCTGATTGTGCTGTGTGGGTTTAACTGAGCTTACAGCGAGAGTGGAAATAAGGCTGGTTTCACATTTGGTTGGAAAGCTTGCTCTGAATTGAGTTCAGTACTAATATTTGCCTCATCTGAGCATTTTTAAAAAGAACAGGAACTTATCTCCAAATACAATTAATTCAGAGACAAACATTGTGTGTGATGCAAATTATACAAAAACAAGTTTCCAGCCAATAACTTTAACTTGTAAGAATATTTCCCCAACATTTCCATTAAATAAACATTTTTTTAAAATTGTATTTTTAATGTTCTAGGAGCATTCAAAACGTCCAATTTTGTAGACACTTTCACATTATTTAAATATTTTGCATTTCTGCAACATTTTTAACATTTTTGATATATATATGATATATACATACATTAAGTTCCACTAACTTTAAAGCAAGAACGTTTTTGAGAGAACATTAGCCAACATTCTGAGAATGTTCCCTGGTAGCTGGGTTTACGTGTGTAAGTAAAAGTGAATTGGTTTTTAGGCTAATTGCTTTCTGTTCCAGAAACCTCTTCAACACTGTTTGTAGTTCACTGGTGCGCAACTGGGTTCAAAAAACTGGTTTTACGCCAATCAGATAAAACCAACTCTGGTGTCAATGGAACTTGGCCTGCACCAAAAGCTCTGGTGTGAAAGCATTTTAAAAACGTTTAAAAACCTATCATGTACAAGCCATGACTGTATTAAGTAAATCCCAGAATGCCATTTATATTCACTGACTGCACTAATTCAAATGAGCGGATGCGGATCTAGAAATTTCCATGAGTGAAACTGCTCCGTTATTTGTGTAATTATAGTACACAGAGAATCTCTGCCCTGATTAGACCTCAGATTCACTTCCCCACACACTCGCTGGCTTGTCTTTTCTCCGCTATCAATTTGTCGGAGCAGAGCAGCGTTAAACATGCGCAGCTAGCTGGGTAATTTGATAAGATTGGTAATTTGGGAATCAATCACAAATCGGATGAAAAAGGTAAACCGTCAGCCATGTGCGACGTGACCGTCGATGAGCTGATCCGGTAACCAACGGCTGAGTGAACAAATCGTTCATTAAAGAACACTGCGCTAGCTACAGGCCGCACTAGAGGCAGTGTTAGTTTGGACTATGGGATGTACTAGACTGGATTTTTGTTTGTTTTTTATAAACTGCGAAATGCATTTGTAGTTGTATAAAATCTGTTTGGCACCACCATCATCTCTGCTAGGTAGATGCCTGAAGATATGAGATGATACACAGAGTGTGTAGAGCTGAGATGTAGAACAACAGACTGAAGATAGTTTGATTTTTTTAACATGTTGTGGTCATAATTCCCATTTCATATGTGTTATTTCATAAATGTCTTTATGAATCGTTACAAAATATGGTTAAAAAATTAGTTTTTAATGTTGAAGAAGTGTTCAACACATCCAGTTTTTAGACGTTGTATTAATGGATTTCTTTATTATAAGACTGTTATTCAAGCCTTTTTAGTTCTGTGGCATTTTCAGAACATTCCTCTAACAGCTTCCAAATAATGTTTTTATATGTGATATATAAAATAAAAAACTGTTTCACAAACGTTACTGCAAAAACATTTGTCATAATGTTGAGAGAACTTTTAGAGACTGTTAGCCAATGTTCTGACAACGTTCTGGGTGGTATGTTTATTCAGACTGCTGAATGGGGGTGTAAGTCAGATTCAGGGTGTGATTTGCTGGGTGCTCATATTGTGCCGTTGTGAAGTTTTGCCATATCTCAGTGCCTCACCATACCTTGCCGATGCCTCATGGGATTGTCAGCCATTTGTTATCTCCTAGATTTCACACTGACTACTTGGCTTCATAAATTATACAGGAAACGATCCCACGGTGGAACGAAACGCTGAAAAAGCGAATAGCGTACTGCGGAACAAAGCTAATTAGGCTGCGTGCTAACACTTGTTTATTTGCAGGGAATGTAAAGAAAAGGGCACGACGGTTCGTGCCAACCCTGCCTGATGTGTACGGCTAAAATGCAGAACCTCAGCAGGGTGCAAGAAGGTCACGTCCCCCCCCTGCTGTTCAAGAGCCCGTAGCTGCGCGATCGTTTCCTTACCTCTGCTAAACGCTCAAAGAAAAGTGTGCGCTTGCCTTCGGCAGGCTGTCTGACCATATGGCCGCATTCATCATGTATCAGCGCTCATTAAAAGAGCCGTCATTAGGCAACGATGCTCGGCTGGATGCAGCTGCCCACACCTGACAACCCCCCTGATTCTCTCACCTGAAATCTGCTACATAACCAGTCTGCTGAGCAGTCAGGCCGTACTGTGCCTACTGCATAACCAACCATACAGACACGCACTGTCACCCTGAAACGGCATCGCTATGTTCGCTAAGTGCTCGGGTAACAGCTGCGTTAATATCAGATTCTGTGAACATCAGAACTGTGTGGCACAGTGGTTCTTGAACTGGTTACTGAAAGGTTTTTGGTTGAAACCCCTCATGGAACCATAGGGCCTTTAAGCCCAGGACAATTGATCTCCCAGCTAACATATGATGGCACAACATTGTGAGGCTGTGAGGTTGCTAGGGTGTTGCTATGAGTTTGCAGGAGTTTGGACACTTGTTGTTTCTAGGTGGTCGTTTTAATTTAATATATGTATATATCCAGTATAATTTTTATAATAGTTTACTGGTTCCTAGATATAGTTCCCTAGAGCTCTCTATTAATGTTTCACCCATGAATGAAGTCTGTTGCTCTGATCACTAAAAGCACAGCTCTGCTATTGTGTAAGTTTCATATTCAAGCTTATGGACTGTATACCCTCTAACTCTAAGTGTGCACACTAGTAATAGTACAGAGCTGCATAGAAAAAGAATAGGCCACACTGTGTGATTGGACAGTGGACAATGGCTTCAGGCAAGTTGCGTCTTGAAATGCATTTTCTTCACCTGATGCGGCCCCAGAGAGAGACGCAACATCAGGGCCAAACCTGAAGCTAATCTCAAGAATGTATCGCATGTCTGAGCTCTGCTTGTTTAGTCTCGTCCATCTTTAGCTCGCATTGTTTAACTGTGCTGCTCTTTTGCATCTCACTCGCTGCTCACAAGCCTCAGATGAACTAACCCAGCCAACAATTTTAGGTTGTAAGAACGTTTCCATTAAGTAACAAAAACATTAAAAATGTTATTTTAATTGTTCTTTTTTTTTTAGACTTTGAATCAACATTGCTGCTTGGTTATAAGAACATTATTTATACATTTTTACTTCTGTAATGTTTTTAAAATGTTCCACTAACAACTTACAAATAACGTTTGGTATATAATGTTCAAAAACGTTCTACTAACGTTACTGCAAGAACTTCAACAACTTCGAAAGAACTAAGCCAACGTTCTGAGAATGTTCCCTGTAAGCTGGGAACATATGCTACTCTAAATGTCTTCAGCACCAGCGTCTTGTCCCAGATGGCTGCTGGAGTATTGTTTGATTTTGCTTGTCATCAGAATGTTAACACCCATCAGTCTCACCCGACTCTTGGCTCAGAACGAAGCCTGGAAGTGGATTTTCTCATCCATATACCAAACCATTAAAACAGCCTGACAGCGAGTGCTGAACAGTCGTATGTACCCTGTCTGTGAGCTTGCCAGTGTTTGTGATTAGACGTAGCATATCTTAGTTTTCATCTCCCATATCTTGGCATCTTTAAATTAGCATTTTTCAGGAAACTTTAAATTTGTATGGCTAATCTGATTTGATGGTACGCGGTCCTCCAGCTGTTCCAGACTCTACAGACGGTGTGCGAGTTTTATATAGTTTCTCATAAGTGCTGATGTGTGGGGGAACTTACCGCATAAGTGCTTTCGATGCCTGTTTTGTTTGTATGCAAAGTTATCATAAAGATTTGGCTGTATTTTTATAAATCAGCAGCTGTCTTTAATTATGATGGAAACGATTTATGAAACCTTTTTGGTTTCTGATGAAATATTCTAGACCTTGTCATAACTAGAAATATGTATTTGTTGCAAAAATAACCAAATGCTAAGAAATAAATTGGCCGCTTTGGATAATGTTCTACTGTACGAACTGCACATAAGTGTTTTAAATGTATTTTATTGTATTTTAAGGTTGTACAGTAGCTGGCTGTTGGCAGATACAGTATGTAGTGTATTGATTTAGAACAAAATGGACAGTACATAACTTTTCCTGGCTGTTGGGCATTGTCTCTATATATGTATAATGTTAGGATAGAGTTGCTGTTTATTTTTAGTGTATTTTCAGTTTTTGAAATCTCACTGTAACAGTTTTGTGAACCCTTTACAGTGTTATGTTGATTTTACAAAGTCACTTATTAAAGAAATGGGCTATGTCAACTTTATAGACCCAACAGCAAATTTACAACCTGTGACAAACACTGTTACTCGTTTGACATGCAGGGCTGGTGTTTGATAAAGCCACGAGGATTTCTGAAGTTATCCTCCAGGATGTTTACCTTTGTCCGCTTGTTTAACACATGTAGAGAAAAACCCTTCATATTATATTTCTCTCATGTTGGAGGGACATAAAAATGTTTCACTGTTTGTCTTGAGCAAATTCTTTGTATGTACAAACCAGGGTCATAACCTGCTGTAGTCGTTCGTGTTTGAGACTGAACAATGGCAATAATTCAGTGGTTGTGTTCAAAGTTTAAACTGTTACATTTTGCCCCTCCCCAATTTTTAATATGTGCCTAACCAGCTAACAATTTTGGGTTGTAAGAATGTTTCCTGATGAACTTTTTAATGTTTTAGGAGCATTTAAAACGTCCACATTTTTAAAGGTTGTATTAACGTTATTGCTTGGTTAAAAAGTTCTACTAATATTACTGCAAAAATTGAGAACTCTGAGAGCATGTTAGCCAACGTTAGCCATGCTAGCTTAGTAGTATTTTTTTACTCGTTAGTAACGACCTTTCATACTTCATTATGCCATTCATTATGATTTTTATAACCTGACTGCAGTGAGTCACCATAAAAACTAAATGGTACGAAATGCAAATCTTGTGATCGAAGACAGTCCAGTTATCTCTGATGTTTTCTCATAAATTACCCATAAACCATCAGCGCCCTTAAGTAAGTTCATTAATCAAGGGCTCGCTAATCAGCTGCGAGGAGTAATGAGGTAAATTAAGCAAATCGGCTGAGATTGTCAGCCCGTGTCGTGCTGTATGCTGACTAAAACATTTAACGGCCTATTACAAACATCTTTAGACTCTTCAGCAGAGCTTGTCCCCATCCAGAACCTCTCGGGCTGGGATGACGTGGTGTGTTATTTTACGACATGAGCTAATTGTCTCAGGGACCTGGCGAGACTTTGGGTTTTGTGATTGGGGCCGTGGTGTTGTTTAATGAAGACTTATAGCTGTTGGCTGCTAGCAGGAGGTGGGCCCGGAGCCTGAGGCCAAGTTTCGTGTTGTATTCTGGCAGTGTCTGTAGAACAGAACTCCAGACATGTGTTGTTATCTGTTGAGGAGAAATATTTAATGAGGAGATGTATGAAAACTTGCTCACGCTCTGATCAAAGCTCAGCTGTAGCCCATCTCAACATCTTCAGTGAGAATCAAACACTATCTTAGGGTCCAGTTTGCATTTGTATGTGTGAGTTCACAGAAACCTGGCCAGATGAAGGCTCACTTTGCCCATACTGCAGTGTTAACAGGAGTTGGCTATAAATAGGGTAGACAGACTGGTGGCATTTTATGAATTTTGGAGAGGGTGCGTGTCTGCTGTACAGATTTTTGTGTGCTGTTATTGTGTGTTGTGGTGTGTGTGTTGGACTGGAGTGTGTAACATCCAGTGCTCTGTTTTCTTAATGCTGTAATAAGTTTACTATAGATTTACCATACATAGCTGTAAACGATTGTACACAGTCATTTCTTATGCACATGTACGATAAAAGCACAAATAAAACCCAAACACAGCCATTGACCCAGGTGACAGGGAATAAACGCTCTCAGAATGTTGACTAACATTCTCCAACAGTTCTCTCAAAGTTATCAAAAATGTTTTTGCAGTAACGTTAGTAGTAACTTTTTAACATTACATTACAGATTTAAAAAAGTTTGAATAATCAAGCAATAACGTTAATATGGTTTTGAACATTTTGAACATTCCTAGAACATTGTTTAATGTTTTGGTTACTTAATGGAAATGTTAGGGAAACATTCTTACAACGTAAAATTGTTAGCTGGGAAGAGACAGGTAGTGGAGAGAATTCTGTTTGCTGAATAACAGAACTTTTGTTCATTTGTAGCCAGAAATGTTAAAGATTGCAGGTTTAAGCAGACTAGCATGCACACTGAGTGTTCAGTAGCAGCGAGACTGTGTTTATAGAACTGCAGCACTTTGAGGCATTGTCGGGGGCTCAGGTTTTTCTGTGGTGGTCTATAATTAAGACTTCAAAGACATATGTGAGTAAGACGAAAACCACATGGTGTGAAATCAGGCAGGATTGTGGTGAAGCGAAGTGATCTTTGAGCTGCAGAGTATGATCAGAGGAGAGCAGAGAGAGATAAATGAAATGGGACTCCCAAGACCAAAGCTGTGATTGGGACAAATTAGTTTGGATTCTGAGGACCAGCTGCGGGGGTCTTTAACACACACACACACACACACACACACACACACACACACACACACTTGCAGAAGTAAATCGTTGAGGGCTGTTGTGGCTGAAAAGCCAAATGCAGCAGGAAGTGTGTTAGATTGTGTATTATTCAGGGTTTGATTGTGACATCTGTGGTGATGGTGACTACATCTTCACCGTGTATCACAGACTGCTCAGCGCCTTTTCAGAGTTGCCTTAGATGGCATTTCAGACAAATGTGACAGCTGTTAACCCCCCTTCCTTTCCCATGGAGAGTGTGTTACATGATGGAACGAAACCAAAGCGAGAGGAGAGAGAGGAAAAGAGACTCAAATGTAATTAACTTACTGATGATCATTCATTGCATTGAACTTTGGGGAGACACCTGCTTCATCTCTGCAAAATGTGTTTGGTCTTTAAGTCCCGCCCTCTATTCATCTTTTTAGCTGTTTGTTTTTTCTTACGACCGCCACTTTCGGGTCTGTAGACTTCTAGAAAAATATCTCTGTAATGAACAGATTTTTTCTCAAAGTCGTGAATGTTGTACTATGTCTCAAATCATCTACAGTATTGTGTTTTTATAGCATACTGTGGCATTTTATGGCATTTTAAACATTTTTGGAATATAACAGCAGACTTTGTCAAATTAGCATTTTATGTATCCTAAAAACACAATAAAAAATATTCACACATATTGTCACATAATTTGGAAGAATTACAGTTTGATTGGAACAATATTCTGTTCGCAACTGATAATTTACATACATTTTATCCAGAGTTTAAATTCTTCCGGGGGTGGAAGTGTTTACTGTTAAAGTCGTAAAATTCGGGGTGTGGGACAAGGTTAAAACAAACTGTATATGTAAGAAAGGCGGTTTGTGTGTTAACGTGACCTTCACAGAACACAAGAAGAAAAGCTTGAATCTGTTAGTCCTAATAAAAATCAACCACGTGAAACGTGCCCAAAAGTTAAAGAAACACTTGTGCTTCCCCATGGTCCAGTTTTGCCGATGAGCACCAATTATATCATCCAGACCTTATCACTCTCTCTCTTTATCACTCTCTCTCTCTCTTTATCACTCTCTGTCTCTCTGTGGACCTTCATTTTTAACTGTAGGTATTTGAGTTTGAGAAAATGAACTTTAATAAGAAATTCATTTTGTGCTTCTTCACGATAGTGCATTAATTACGGGGCATTTTCCGAGCGCTGACGTCCACCTTTGGGAAATTCTACCGACTTATTCATCCGGCTGCAGTGTAACATTATTCTCCATTCTGCGGCTCTCATGAAAACGGATGTGCTGGGCCAACAAGTTCTAGAGCTGCACAGTTCTCCGAGAAATTAATTACTGCTGCTCATGGGCATGCAATCCAATTTCCATTCTCACATAACTTATGCCGTTGAGCTTCTTCTCAGCTTGTCGTCGTGTAATTGCACTAATATGCATTGTGAAACGGCTGTTGTGCAAATTAATGGAAGAAATCCCAGCTAGCAGGGAGCATTCTCAGAACGTTGCCAACGTTCTCTCAAAGTTCTCTCAAAGTTATCCAAAAAGTCCTTGCAGTAACATTAGTAGTAGCTCAACATCGTGCCTTTCTGTAGCTCAACATCGTGCCTTCCTGTAGCTCAACTGGTAGAGCATTGCGTTAGCAGCGTAATGGTTGTGGGTTCGATCCCGGGAATACAAGTACTAATAAAAAAAATGTATACATTGATTTCACTGTAAGTGGCTAAAGCGTCTGCCAAATGAATAAATGTAAATAATTACAGAATTTAAAAGTTTGAATAATGTTTTATATAACCAGAATTAATTAGCCATTTATTTAGAAATCATGGTAGCTTATGTTACTTCTGTTTTAAGTTTAGAATACTTAAATGGTTGTGTCTGATCCATTTTTCTATGAACATGTGAAACTCAATAGGACGTTGGCTACTGTTTTGTACATGACAGCAAAATTTCAGGTCTAAGTGGTCACTTCATTCAGTCTAATTGCTCTAGACTGAGCTGTTGCAATGTACCAGTCAGTTTTAAACAGTTTTAAAGGGCAGTTCTCAAGAATTTCTTAGCCACCTACTTTGGTAATTGCCTGTTACACAATACGTGCACTTTCTTGAAAATGACTTTGGTCCGCAAGGGTCTGCAGAGAATGCAAATATAAATGCATGCAGAAAAGAGTTTGTCTCTTTGTAATCAGTCTGAGAGACTCTCTCTCCTCCGATCAGAAGCTTTAATGTTTAACGTCTTCTCAAGGACTTTATGACAAAGATAATTTACTCTTGTTTGTGTTCGTTGTCAATCCAAAAGCGGGTGAAAGCTCTGATGAAAAAGCCCCGGGCGTTTTTCAAAACACGCTAAACATTAAGTAAACTCTCTTTATGTTTTTGACAGCGCTATTATTTCGTACGCCAAAGCTGTATTAAAACGAAAACGTCAGAAGTGAAAAACAAGGCAGAGAAAATAAATAAATAAAATGTTCGCTGTTGATTGTCAAATGTTGGCTGGTCTGTGCTCTTGAAGAGAGAGGTGTCTTCACCACCTAATTGAGAAAAATTGCAGACAGGCAGGCTTTTCAAAAACACTTCGACATCAGATATAATTGTGAAGTTCTTTGAGAAGTTTCTCCACAAATACAATGGTGCGTGCGAGCCTTGCTTTGATATCCTGATTGCAATTAATGTTCAGGAGTAGCTGGAGGAGAAACATCCCATCACTTTTTATCTCTTTCTGCTGAGAGGCGGGTTTGTGGGATTGTGTTAACATCTGCAACCTTTCCAAAGCATCCTACATTTAACAAGATAGGGTCTCTACAACCTTCCCAGCAAACACTGAATGTTCTCAGAACATTGGCTTTCTGTAAAACGTTCTGTAAAGTTCTCTCAAAGTGATCAAAAAGGTTCTTGCAATGACATTAGAAGAACATTTTTATGTTCTTTACTTTACCAAAAAAAATAATTTTTCAGTTGGTAGTGGAACATTTTACAATGTTCTTATAACCAAACTGTAATGTTAATACAATGTCTAAGAAAACATTCTTAGAGTTTTCAAAATAATATTTTTTACATTTTGTAACTTAATGGAAATGTTAGGAATATTGTTAGCTTGGTTGTTTAATATGTTCTGTTATATACAATAAAAGCAAATGGTGATTGGGGAGTTTGAACTGCACAGAATGTTTTAATCTTAGTTGATTTTGTGTTGTTTTCATTGCTGTATGAGACTTGTATTGAAATCAGGTCTGGGCTTTGCTGCATCCAAAAATGTGGACCATTAGATGTGGATATATTTCACTTTTCTCTGTGAAATGCACCTGTGGTTTGAGCGTTTGGCAAGAGTCGAGCCAGATGCAGTGGATGTGAATTTATGATGTAGGACAGGTCACATGGCCAGCTTAGAAAAACTCCATCTGCGTCTTTAAAAGCGTGAGAAATGGCAGCTCCATTCTCCTGTCGCCACAGAGGTCCAAGCTTTGTACTCCACTCTGAAGTTCACAAATTCAGCTGTTATATTTAGGGAGCAATTTCAGTTCTGATAGCTTAGCATTAGTTAATGTTCTCTAAACGTTCTTGCAATGACATTATACAAAACATTTGAATATCGTTCTTACCAAGCAATTGCTATTATTGCTATTACCGAACAATAATGTTAAAACGTCTAAAATACTCGACGTTTTGAATGTTACTAGAACTTTCAAAATAACATTTTTAATGTTTTTTTGCTTGAAACGTATGGAAACGTAAGGTAAATGTTCCTACAACCTCAAATTGTTAGTTGAGTAGGACTCTTAATTCCAGCTTTCAAATCCTTTCACACTTTTCATGAAGGTGTTTTCTGATTGGTCGCACACATTGGCGGCCCAGCGAATCCTGGGCTTTTCATTCGCTAATAAGAAGCAAGTATGAGTGTATAAGTGGAAAATGTGAAGCGTGTCTGAGTGTGTCAGGTCCAGTCCTGCACTCAGACACCATTAACCCTCTTTGGCAGCCCTGCACCCTAAAGCGAAATGTGTTTCATGTCAGCATATTTGAGAGTCAGTCAAAAAACACAAGCGTTAATCTTCTGTTGGCCACGCTGATCAGCCAGGAGCAAAAATGAAGTTCAGTGAAAGCTGGTTGATCTCTGGAAGTCACAGACTTAAAGGATTAATTCATTCAGAAAGGAGAATTATGTCATCATTTACTCTCCCTCAGGTCGTTCTGAACCCGCTTGACGTTTTTCACTCTCTGGAACACATAAGAGAGAGATTTAATAATGTGCTGTTTGCTCTTCTCCTTCCAGTTACAGGGATCAGGGTTTGGGGCTTTCAGACTTAAAAGAGGCACAAAGTGGCATCATAAATGTTTAGTTTAATGACTTCAGAACAGTGTTCTGAAAGCTTAGTGAGAAGAACAGACTGAAATGTTTAGTTGTTGACTAAAAATGTGAAGATCTGCCCTAGCTGTCTTTTGTACGTTCATGAAAGTTAATCATAAATCGTGATTGTGAACACGTATGAACTATTTTTATGGTGTTTTTCTCATCAGGTGTGGAATTACAAAGGGCGAGTAAATAATGACAGATTTTCCATTGTTGGTTGTAATTGAAATTTGTGCGTGCATGTGTGTGTTCGTCTGTGACGTTTCCTGAGATCCAGCTGGCATTTCTCTCAGTGTTGTAGTACAGAGGCACGAGTTAAACATCTTCAGCCCCCCTCCCGAGTTCATGTCACGGTGATGGATTTAACCCAAATAAAGCCATTCATCTTTCAATTAGCACCAGCCCCATATTATGCAGTGGATTATGAAGACACTCAGACTCTGAGCTCAGTGAGGAGGGGACGAGAGGAAATGCACCTATTTAAACACTGTTATGGAAATCGTACAGATGTACGTCATCGCTGGTGCTGTCACAGCCCGTTTCCTCCAGCTTACTTGAGTTTTAACTGTGATTATCATTGTTCTGATCCATTTGTCGGGTGAGTAATGCAGTTCGGGGCTGTAGGAGATACTGGACTGATATTCTTAGGTCATTACTGGAACGTTAATACAGTGTCTAAAAAGTGGACATTTTGAATGTTCCTAGAATATTTGTAACATTTTTGTTACCCCTAATGGAAACATTAGGGAAACATTCTTGCAACCTAAAATTGTACGCTTGGTAGTCAGCCCTTACATTTTGTCTTTCCAAGGTTCACTGCGGCCTGAATTTATTTCCCATTAACGAAGAATTCAGAGCAGAATTCAGATCATTTATTTAGAAGGCTCCTGCTCCAGTCATGTGACTTCCAATGCGATACCATTACAAATTCATTTTCAGAACGTGGATCTTTTAACAATGTAATGTTTAAATGTGTTACACCAATTTTGATCAACTTAATTGGGTGTGTCACAGGAAGTTAGCGTCCAGAGTAACGAGCGAGGAGGTGAACTAGCGGCTTTATACTGAAACGTGAATGTTCTGTTCGGCACCTCGCAACAGCCCCTAATGAATTTGAATGAGCGCTCTATTTATTTTTCCATGTTTTATTTATTTTCTTGTTTTTCTCAGTAAATTAAATCGACCTCACCAGTGCCTGTATTAATCCAAAGTAATATGTCGGCCTGCCATTCTGATTATGTTGTCGTGTGGAGCTGTTCATTATCGACCCCCCCCACCCCTCTTTATTTTCTCTTTCAATTTCTGTCCCCGCTACCCCTCCCCTGTTTAAGATTATTAAAAGGCATCTTTGTCACTTCGTGCTCTTTTCCAGCTAACAGGAAACGTTCTCAAAACACTGGCTAATGTTTTTTCAGTTATCAAAAACCTTTTTGCTGTAATGTTAGTGTAATGTTTTTTTCACATTATGTAACATTGTGTAAAAAGCTGGATGTTTTGAGTGTTCATACCAACTTTCAAAGTAACATCTTTTATTACTTATCAGAAATGTTAGAGAAACGTTCTAAAAGTGTTAGCTGGGTAACAGCTGGAATCGCATTGGAGTCTTCTGGTGGGTGGTTCAGGTCTTTGAGATAGACTGACAAGAGTTGCAACACAGGGTGACTGTGACCTTTTAGTCCACAACCTCCTCCTCCTCGCAGCCTCGCATTTAATGGTCTCCACTTTCCTCTGACCTGTGGCTTTCCTTTGACGGTCTTCATATTGGTTCATTGCACCTAGCCTTCAGCAGTGTTATTTTCCTCTTGCCCTGCATTGCTGGAATGCCTGACTCTCATTCGAGTGGGCTGGAGATCCTCGTGGCAAAGATAGCACTTGTGCAGCAGAGACAACTCAAAATATACCTGCAGATTTTTATACTCTTGATAGAGAGATTATCGTATCTCTGAGACACAGCCTTGCAGGCAGCTGTGGTCGAAGAAACAAATAAATCCAAAATTTAAAACTACTTCATACCAGTGACAAAAATCTGGACATTTAGGTTTTAGAAAATGTAGATTGTTAGTTTTTGTTTACTGTACAAGTGAGAGTTCATCCAAAAATGAAAATCTTTTGTTTACTCACCCTCATGTCATCTCAAACCTATATGATCTTTTGTGGAACACAAGAGAAGATATTGTCATTTTGGGTGACCTATCCCTTTAAAGTTTCTGTAAATGCTATTTAGATCAAATGGTTGGTTTGTAACTACTGAGAAACATGTATTTCTCAAGGCAAAATAGTTCATTTTTATATAATAATTCGGTTAACTTGTTGAGCTGGAGAAATGCAGTCAACATAGCAATTTTGGTAAAATCTGTAAAGATGGATGAAATTATTCACTTAAACTAATTAACTAATTATTCACTTGTGGTCGCTCTGGGTTCAAATAATATTTCTTAGGTCTGTTTGCAATGAGGGAAAATCCTGCAGTAACATGCTTGTTTTTTAAACAGCTTCAGTAGTTATGGGACAAAAAAAACTTTTTTTGGAAGAGTGTGTTAAAGTTTGAAAAGAAGTGTGTGCAGGTGACTTTCAGGTCTGCTGGCTCATTCTGTTCTAGAACATTTTTGAAATATCTCTTTGTCAGAGAGGTTGTCTGGTGAAATGCTTCACAAGTCCCTTGTGTTTACAGTCATGTCTGTAGCTGATAGTCACCCTCCATTCCAAACGCATCAGTGAGACTTTCAGGAAGGTCAGGAATTTTCTGGTCTGCTCAACGAAATTCAGTTTAAACGTGCATGTGTTACTGAATCACGTTTTGCATGAAAAACAGCTTTCCAGCCACAATTGTCATAAATGACCCTCATGAATTTTCACAATTTGTCGCTTATACAGTTATAGTTTTATATTTTTGATATTACAGAAAAGTACTTATGTGGCACACCATCTCAGCTAACAGAGAATGTTCTCAGATCATTGGCTAATGTTCCCTAAACGTTTTGTCAAAGTTATCTAAATGGCTTTGCAGTAATGTTAGTAGAACTATTTTTCACTTTATATCATGTATCAGAAACTT